>VZUI01070246.1:0-73061 GCA_013401135.1 Cettia cetti
CGCCGATCGCTCCGCCCGCCCCGCGGGGAGCGCGCTCCGCGCCCCCGCACCTGTGCGCGGGCACGGGCGCGGGCACAGCCGCGGCGGAACCGCGCCCGGCATCGCTCCGCAGACACGCTGCGGGCAGGAGCCGCGCACCCAGAGCCGCCCTGCCCGGGAGGACTCGGGGTGCCGGGACACCACAGGCTGGACCGAGCCGGCAAGGCGCGCTCGCTCCCCGGAACGCCAAACGTGTCCTGGGCCGCATCCAGAGCGCCGCGGGCTGCGGGGGAGGGAGGGGATGCTGCCCCTCTGCTCTGGCGAGAGCCCAGAGTGCTGCAGTCAGCTCTGGGGTCCCCAGCCTCCTCTGCAGACACCCCGAGAGAGTTCTGGTTGCTCCGGGAGACCTTACAGCACCTGAACGGGCTACAGCAGCGCTGGAGAGGGACTATTTCATAGGACAAAGTAATGCCTTCAAACTGCAGGAGGGCAGGTGTAGATTAGAAACCGGGAAGAAATTCTTCAGTAGGAGGGTGGAGAGCAATGGACAGTGGGCACAGGTTGCCCAGAGAAGCTGTGGATGCCTCATCCCTTAAAGCGTTCAAGGCCAGGTTGGGATGGTGCTGCTCTAGTGGGAGGTGTTCCTGCCCACTGCAGGCGGCTGGAATAGTACGATCTTTAAGGTGCTGTCTGACCCAAACCATTCTAAGATTCCCCTTTCAACTGCCTGCCTTGAAAGATTTGGCCATCTCATCATGTGGCTCAGAGAATTTTGTAAAATTGGGTGTTAAAAGAAAGGGCAGGCTCTGATCTCAAGCAGAAGAAAGCCATCCACAGAGGATGGCATATGGTGGAGCTTTCCAAAGCAGTGGTCCCTATTTTGGTTATAAGTGGCACCCTTTGCCTTATGTCTGGTTTATGGACAAAAGCACTAGGCTATAGTAGAGTGATGTGAGTCCTGATGTAGCAGTGACCTTACATCACTACTTATCTTGTCAATCCCTGTGCCATTCAGAAAAATTGTCATAAAGTTTCTTTAGCACAGAATTGATCATGTAGAATCTTAAAATTATACAGGGACTCCTACCAGCTTTCCCACACACTATTACCCCCTTATTCTCCAATATCTCTGTGGGTTTGTTTTACACCCAGATGTTATGACCAAGTTAATTTTATACACAATCTCTTGTTACAATTAAAATCCAGACATATGATATCAATCCTACTATTTCTATCGACCAAAGAATTCACCCTATCAAAACAAAAACAAGCTTTGTTTGACAGGACCTACTTCCACAAGACTGTGCAAGAACAATGTTATTCTCAGCCTGGAATTATTTGTTAACACTGTGGCAGATTAATTATTCTGTTATCATAATGAAGTTCAATGATAGACTAACCAGTCCATAGTTTGTTAAGTCGAACTAGCTAATTAATAGAGCTGTTTGTTTTTAAATGTGGAAATTGATTCACTATACAGATAAATGTATGAATTTCAACATCTGCCATATTCCAGTGGAATGAAAATAGAAAAGGTTTAAGAATGAAAACTCCAAAGAAGTTATTAAATTTCCTATGACAACAAAGCTGAAAATGATAAAGCTGAGAAGAAAAACAGCTCTTTGAATATGCCTTAGGAGACTAACTGCAGCTGAGCCAATGTTACTAACATAAATGGAAAACCAACAAACCTTTGATGGCAGCTGACATTTTAACATAACAGTGCCCTAAAAAAGGAACAGTTACCATGTTTCAATGTGATTCTAGGAAAAAAAAAAAAGAAAAAAGAAAAAAAAGAGGTGTACATCTTGGTAACAGCAGAATTGGCCCTTTTTCTGAAATTCAGTGATCCAAATCCATCTTGCACCTTCCTTTTGGCACCTTCTGGGTGCCAAAAGGAAGCAACCAGGCAGATGAGAAGTCACCAAACCAGTTCAGCCAACAGCTTCCTTGGCACTGTTTCTTTAGCATGACATGAGTGAGAATGTTTAGAGACAAACACTGGCAAGAAATGAAGTTTCTTTCAAAGATTTTGATGGTGTCATTACATGCTCGTGTAATTTACAGTTTTAACCAGTTGGAGATGACAGATTTCTGAGGAACAACGTAAGTTATGTTGGACAACAGAGAAATGCTGGACTTAATTTGACTTCAAGAGTGTTAACACTCAGTAATTACTTACCCCAGAATCCCTTCATTAATCACTTATGCTAAGTACCTGAATTTAAATACTTTGACATGTGTCAGAAGTCTTAATTAACATTGCCCATTCATAAAGTGGTTAGGTTTGTTTATCCTTAAATTCAGAATAAAATTTTTTTTGCCCTCTGATGAAGCTCCTTGCTTTTCTACACACTGGTTCTGTTATCTGTGTTATCCTAAAATAGTGTGCACATCTGATGTGAAATAATCTAGAGAAGCAATATTCCATGAAAAAATGAGGAATAAATCTACCTGATAAAACAAGTAAAAGCCAAGATACTGGTCTGTCCATTTAAACATTTGTGTATTAAAGGATTTACAGAGTTAAATCAATTTGCAGTTATTTATTGGGTCAAATGGGATATAGTGAAATTATCATTACCTTAAGTATTTCACAAGTTATTGTGCTGTTTGTTTTTCTTTCATTTTACCCAGTTTATCTTTCTTTTTAAGTATCTGAGAGTTCTATACTTGTTCTAAGTAGGTGGCATATACCAAAGAAACTCATAATGCAACTCCAGTGCAATCAGTGAAGCTAGATTCCTCCTCAACGTTTTTTTCTAGGACTAAATACTTTAAAAATTATTTTGTGGCAGCTGGTGTCTGAATTGACACTTAAAAACTTCTGTTACATGTTCATGAAGGAACTGGATGGTAGCTGAAATGTTGATAAATATGTTTGGTTTGACATCTAAATGATGGGTAATAAACTGTTTACCACTTACTTGCCTGCTTATTGAAAATGACAGCACCAAGATTAGTTAAGATGCTGAAATATGAAGAGCCGAATTCTTTTGAAAAGTATTGCATCATTTGCAGTGGAATACATTAAAATCCCCCATAAATAATGCCACTGTACTTGGTCTAATTTAGAAAAGGATTGCCATTGCAGTAGTACCACACAGCCTTGCAAAAACCCAAGCAGATGAACTGGTTTCTGCTAATTTTCTGAACAAGCCATGTAAAACAACACTGACCTGGTTCCTCCTCCTTCACCGACCTCCACGCCCACAGTGTTGTTTCACTCACTCTTCTCTCTAGCTGCAATTGTGCAGTTGAGGTTTTTTCCCCATCTTAAACCTCTTATCCCAGAGGTTCTGCCACCGTTGCTGATGGGCTTTTCTTTGGCCAGCAGCAGATCCATGTTAGAGCTGGCCTAGGCATTGCCTCCACCAGACACAGGGGAAGCCTCTGGCAGCTTCTCACTGAAGCCACTCCGCTATACAAACCTAGAACATGAGCTCTCTGAAAGCTTAAAGAAGAAAGAATGCAAGTTTCAGCATTCACCAAAAAGGTGTGGACAAAGGAGGCTCTGAAATGCACGTCTGTAACTTTGGGATGAGGTGGTACCCCAGTGTGATGTCTACTGGACCCTGAGTAAATCTGCAGTTTCTTAGGAAGTTTGCAAGAGAATATTTAGGAGGAGACAGCTAAAAAAGTCTTTGATTATCAGAGGAAGGGAAGAGGTATCAATAAATTTTGTGAAGCAGCATGGTAGGCCTACTCTGCTTACACTCAAAACAAAAAACCCCTCAACTCCTCCCCCTTCCCTTGCTTGAAGTTCAGGCCCTTCCCATCTCCCTTCAATGTCTAGGATTAACTTTTCTCCTTCCAATGAGGTAGCTGAGGGAAAATGGGTCAGAAAATGCCTGGTCACAGGTGTATTGCTTCAAGTGAGTGCTGGCTGGCTCCTGAGATACCTAGAGTTGCCAAGGTCATTACAGAGGGACATTGCCATGACCTGGTGGATATTAAGGAAGGAATTTAGTCACTTATCCTTCACCCTTTTTGTTAAATCTAATCATTCTCACCTCTTGAGTCCAGGCTGCAAAATTTGGTATTTCTTCTTTAGAATCCTCTTTACTTTCTTCCAAACCCCTCTTCTCCCTGTAAGCAGAAGAGAGTGGTAGTTTATTTTGGTATTACAGTAGTGTGTCTACTCAAAAGAACACAGAAACCAACACCGTGGATGCAATTTCTTCACAGCTCCTGGCTGAGTACCAGCACATAGCATTGTGTAAGTTTCAGAAAAATACAGAAGTTGGCTGTTTGAACATAAAAATGCAAAATTAGTGGTAAATTTCAGAGTACAACTCATAGCTTCCTCTCCCCATGGAGGAAATTTCTGCTGTGGGCTCTGGGCAATTACTTCATATTTGCTTGTGACTGTGTTGTGGCTCCTATGGAAGGAGTTGCTCTGTGCTACCTGTCCCTAGGGAACTGTAGGGCAAGAAATTGGAGAAGGAATAAGGGACCAGGAGGTACTGGTAAGAATAAGAAGTATTCCCCTCAGGAATATTTACAAATGATTCATCAGCCATTTGTAGCCATTTCCTTTCCATCCCACTACCTAGGAAAATCTATCTACAGTAAATCAGATTTTGCAGCTGACTACACGTAAAGGCAATAGTTTTCTACAGAAAATTATATTTTGGATCTTTTCAGGTGGACATTCCAAGTGGTGTAGAGCTCAAAAACCAAGATGGAATTTCATGAAATTCTCCTCTTTGCTTAAAAACAGCCACTGAGAACAGTCATGGAAAACACCAGAAATCTGTTGAGAAAGTCACACAGCCAACAAGTCACACACATGCAGAGCCATGGCAATGGGATTACAACTTTAGTGGCAGTTGAATTACAACATGGGCTACCCCAAGAGTTTCCAAGACAATAAATATTTTATTTTGCTTTTCATTTGATTGGCAATTCACATGGACTGTTACATTCAAGATGGTCTTGATAACAGCATTTCTAGGGATTTGTGCCATTTTGTTAAATGTTTTATAGGAATTCTGACATCTTTTTATTCTTCTCTGCTCATTTACCTTGATGTGGCAGAAAAGATATGTAAAAGTTGATCTGTTCTAGAACAGAAACTTCTGCTAAATGTGTGCTGTTTTCAGCTGGGGAGAAGTTAATTTTCTTCATATCAGAGAGTATGGGGCTATGTTTTGGACAACATGTCAGACATTTTAGAATAGTTTTTGTCCTAAAAACCTGCTATATTTTTTTTCTTAGTTTAGAGATCAACGTATCAGAGGTATGCCAGGAATCAATAGTCAAGAAGAAGTATGTCTGTATGAAGACCTTTATTTCCAATTTTAGGGGTGGAAATCTGTGTTAGAAGAGGCCTTCAGAAGACCATGCAGATGAAATCTGCTGTATCAGAGAGGATCGTCCCTGTGCTTTATCCTGCATGTGCTCAGATCTGCTCCTAAACCTTCCAGAAATCTACTATACTCGATATACTCCCAGCTGAACTCCCATCCTGTTTGCCACTGCACATGAAGCTATCTGTAGAACCTTATGTATTGCTTTAAACTATAATTTTACATGTTACACTTGAGGGGGAGTAGACACCCACAAACGACCTTTGTGGTAAGGATTTTGCGCTTATGAAAATTTTAATAAATTACTTCAGTGTTACTTTTTAATCTGCATAATGTGAACTTTTGTAAATTACAGATATACATTCTAGTTATCCATATGCACTTATTTATAGACAATGTATAAGAAGCATTTGCCAGTACCAAAGTATGACAGTCAGTATGCAGTGAATCATTTGCCTATTTTATTTTCAAACAAAAATATCAGTATACATACTGTGGTCACATTGCCACAGCAGAATTTCCAACAGTCCTGAATTGCAACACTTTGGAGAAACTTGTCATTTTAGAGGTTTCTGGAAACTGAGACAAACAGGAAAGTCAAGGTTCAGATGTAAGAAAAAAGAAAGAGTTGAGACATTTCTGAGCCATGTACGCTACTCTTGCAAGTGAGGTACATCTAAAGAAAATTTAAAGTCTTATTTTAAGGTGAAATCCAATTAAAAGCTTAATATCTGTGTCTTGGTTTGAAAGACAGGTGTCTGCTAAGGAAGGCAGGAGCCTCCCCTGAAATGGAAAATACTATCCTCTTCCCTCCAATTATTATAACTTGGAAGTTACAGGGCTTTCAGGCAAAGATATGAGAAAGGAATCAGAGTTTTTTACTGGACTGTCTGTGTGTGTGTGCCAATGCAGCAGCAGCAGCAGCAGAGCCCCGAGCGCGGCCTGCTCTGGCTGCCAGGCCCTTTCCCCTTGGGTGCAGTTCCGGGCACAGCCGCCAGGGGCGCTGTTGGCTCCGGGCCGGGCAGGGCGGCTGCGATGATCGCCCCGCGCCTGCAGGGGGCGCTGTGCCCGGGCTCGGCCCCGCCCCCTCACACCCTCATGGCGGCGCGGCCGTGCACAGGGATGGAGAAGGGGTTTCCTCTACAAACTCACAGGCACGGCCAATGCCGCTGCCTCCCTCCGGATAGCAAAGGGAGCTGGAGCAGGAACCTTGGAAGCAGCAAGCTGGGGTGCCAGGGGGAGAAAAAACCCAGAGTGGTAGCTGAGGTGAATCAGCAACTCCTCAGCTCCAGGCGTGCTGGCAGGGCAGGGGGTGTGAGTTACAGGGCAATGGCAGCCCTGCTCCCAAAGGCGGCGGGAGAGGCTCCCCAGTGTTTGGCGCAGGCGCTGGCTGCTCCCTGGGCACGGCCTCTGGCAGGGAATGAGGATGTCCTCGGGTGATGGCACGGCGTGCACTGCCTCTGGGCTTCCCAACAGCAGGGCACTAGAGAAACAAGCCGGCAAGCCCAGTCCCAGCGCTGAAGAGGCACCTCGGGCACAAACAAAACAAAATAACCCCCCCTAAAACGATATGGGATAATAAAGCATCTCCAAGACACAGCTGTCATTTTGTTCTGCTTATAATCAGCACAGTGTAGTCTTTGCTACCTTGTTCTGCCTCCCCAGGAAAAACCAGATCCCACTACTGTTTCTGATGATGGACAAGTCCTGCTGATGCAACCCAGTTGTTACACAGTCACAGTTACACAGAGTTTGTCTTCATTTGAGTTTCTTTGTTACTTAAGTCACAGTAAATCACACAATTTTTACAAGCAAACAAAACCATCTCTTTGGCAGGCTGTGAACTGCTGCTCTCTCTCCATCCCACTCCTCCTGGCTGCCCACCAAGCAGCTGCTGAGAGTCTGGGATCAGGGTTTCTGTCTCCAAATGAAATGCTTACTTTTACTGGCAAAAGTGGCAGTCTGGATGCTCAGACAGCTTCTCCACCAGTCTGCTTACCATCACACAGCCAGCCTCTGATAGAAGGGCTGTTTGGAGCTGGAGCTAGACCTAGCATAGCCTAAATGGCTGGAAGCTGCACAGCTCCAGGTTAATTCAGTTCAGTACTTGTCTGCTTTCCAGACACCCAAAAAGGTCCTAATGTCTTCCCACAATTCTGCTCTAAGGCCTTCCCTTATTTATGGCACTGGACCAAAACATATTAGTATAAAGCTCCAGGGTACCTACTCATGCACATATGTAGAAATAGCCAAAGCACTCAAAAAAACAAAATATGATCCTAATGGAGGCTCATATCCTCATACCAAAATATTTGCTGTTACTGGTGGTAAGTCATCAGTTGTTAGCATCAGAAGTCAGGGAAAAATCTGTGCCTTGGAGCCATTCTGTAACCTATGCCAGAACTAAGGGAGGAAGATGAATCATTTCTTCAACCCATTCTTGGCTACTGTGAAATGAAAGTGAAAGAAAGGGATGAGAGAAATGAAAGAAGAAGAATACAGAAAGAAATGGCTTAAGGTTGAAGGAAAAAGAAAAGTATATGCAAATATAGAAATAGAGGCAGAAAAAGAGACAACTAATAGAAATGTATGGAAGAAGGGATGGAGGAGAACAAGAGGGAAGAAATTAAAGGACTGAGGCAGCACATCAAATTATCACCATGTTTTAATGTTGGCAGATTCTTTCAGCGCCTTGCTATCTGCTTTTTTTCATCACAGGAGAATTCAGTCAACAAAAACATGCTGGCAATTCATCCCAAGGTGTATGCAGTCAACTCTGCCAGATCCTGGCAAGTGCAGGTGATGAGCAGATAGCAAGGCACTGGCACAAGGACACATTTGTCTCCTTTTTTAGCTCCTCTGGGCAACTTTGTTTTGTTAGGGGTAGTTTGTTTCTGTCGGCCTCTTTCAGTTTCAGCTGGAGGCAAATCTCAGTACTGTGGCTGGGATTACATAGCCCACAGCATCAAAGGAGTGCCACTCTCCTCTCTACATTATTTTCTTACATTCTCTACATTCTATTTCTCTACATTCTTTTCTTTCATTATTTAGCTGCATTATTTTCCTTCTTCTCCATCACGATGAGATGTGAGCACGGTCAGGCTTGCTCCACCACAGCAGGGTGGTGTTAGATACTTTTGCACTTTCACTGCACAATTTCAAGGTAAGAAAAAACTCCAAAATACAAACCACTAAGAAACCATGAATAGCTTCAGAAGAGAGATCACTTCACACAGAAAATCTTCTCCCCACAGCACGCTGGACAGCTGGAGAAGTGAGGCTTTGGCAAAGCCTGCTGAAGAGCCCCAAGGCTCCCCCCTACCCTGGACCCATCTAAAAGCTACAACAACCATTTTTGGCATAAGGCAGATGATCAGGGAATAAACTAATCCTCATAAAATCACCCAAAGACAGAAAGGAAAATTGATTGGGTGAGGGTTTAAGTAAGACTGAACGTGGTGATGAGACACTAGAACAACAAAGAATTAAAGGAACCATTCCAGAAAGGGTTTCATATCAGAAGGGTCAAAAATACCTTTGGAAAGAAAAAACAGTTAACAAGCTAAAGATGACAGAATAAATGAAAGATGACAGCAATGATAAATCAGAAAGGGAATAAAATATGCCTGTACCTATGATTGAAAGTGGAAGAATTTACTTAATAGATTCATGGATAAAAGTCTCACAGCTCTACAGTAAATATATCAGCGTGCACACCATGACTGCCTTACTGAAATTAATTTTTCTTGAAATCTCTATTTTGTTCTAAAAAGAAAAAAGTAGGATGTACTGAGTGAATCTTTCAAAATCATTTGTCAAGAAATTCACATTTCAAGTATTATTATATGCTCCACTAAAATACAAAAAAGCTGCTTTGTGGTTTTTTGGTTGGTTTGGTTTTTTTTTGTTTTTTTTTTTCTGTGCAGCATCCAGAAGTAAGAGTTGTTAGCAGCACATAACCACAACAGGAAACCACTTTCAGCACTTTCATTAGTTTTTCTAGGTATGACTAACTATGAAATTGTTTCACAACAGGTAGGGCACCAGAGGCATTACTTAGTCTTTAGCTATGCTGGATAGTTAAGCATGCTTTAGAAAATACAACACTACCCCATAAAATATCAGCCACAAATTATGCAGAGCAGTCCATAAACATAGCAACATACAACTCCCCCCCTTCCCCAGCTCCTTTCTAGGTAATTCACAAGGTATCTTAAAAACAAGTTTTGGTACAAAACACTGAAATTTCCTATTACCAACAGCCAGTCTTAAAACAAGTAAACATTTTTACCAGTTGGAAGCCCTGAAATGACTCTCAGTACTGTTCTGAAGGTTCCCCATGGATAGACTTCATTCATTTCTCTGTAGAATTAATTTATGACAGATTATTATATTGTATGCAGATGCATTTTCAATAGCTTTGTAAACCCATACTAATGACTTTGGTTTGTTCCCTTCTAGAAGCTGACAAATGCCAAAGAAAAACCTGATGACCTGTGGAGGTTTTTTCTTCCCCATTCAGAAGCATTCATGGGCAGCAACTATCTCAGAACTCCACTGTTCATAGCTCTTTACAAATCAGCAACTGCAGACAAGAGAAAATTAAGATTGAAAATAATGACATAAAATATAGTACTTTGGGATTTTTTTTCCCTATAGGAGCACAGATGGTTTTCACATAAAGACCAAAATCTGTGCTATTGCATATTTTGTGGTGTGGGACAGAGGCTTAAGCATTCAATCTCTAACCTTGTACAAGTAATTTAGGAGAAATAGCTATTATGTATCTTAGAATTCAGCATTTCTGGCAGCCTATCTATGCATGGAAGTGATATTTCTGTAGCCTTGAAAACGAGTTGTGGAAATTCAAGGCAGTTAATCAGGAAAGTTTAGGTTGAAAAGATTTGAAGGTAATCTGGTACAACAACTTCAGAAATTATTGGTTCAATTTTACATAAAATAATCACTAGCCCTAACATATTTCAAAATGCATGTACATATATATAATGGAAAAATCTCAGAAATCAATTTGTTGACATCTGAGAGAAAATCAGCCAGAAATGCTTTTCATTCTCTGCACAGCTTCCTGACTTATTTCATTTGTGGCTTGCTCTGGAAAGATGAAATGTAATTGCTTTCAAGGCAAGAAGAGACACAGAGCTTTTCAGAGATTGGAAAGTCATGTGTGTCTGGATCAGACTGATTTTTTTTTCTTTCCTAAAAAAAGCCTGGAGGGGGAAGGAAGCAAGCAAGCTCTTGAAAAAGAAAGATATTGCTATAGAGATGAAGACAATCTCATACAAGCACAAACCCAGATATTAGAACTTGGTGATCCTTAAGGTCTGTTTCAACACAAACCATTCCACAATCCCATTATTTTGGGTAAGAGAAGGCCCAGCTGTTGCTTGCATGTTTCAGCAAAGCAGTTACAGGCCTTCATGCCTATCTACACTTTTGTAGTGTTTTCTTCTCATTCTAATTGATTTCTGGTGTATATAAATATCTCAAGGGTGGGTGCCAAGTGGATGGTGCCAGACTCTTCAGGGTGCCCAGGACCAGGAGCAATGGCCATAAACTACAACACAACGACTTCCACCTCAACGTGAGGCTGGCAGAGCACTGGCACAGGCTGCCCAGGGAGGTTGTGCAATCTCCCTCTCTGGTGACATTCCAAGCTCACATTCCTGTGCAACCTGTGGTGACTCTGCCTTAGCAGAGGGGTTGGACTTCATGGTGTCCAGAGGTCCCTACCAACCCTAATGTCTTAGGTTACAATGTAAGATGTAACCAAAAGCGTGTATTTTATTCTGCAGACACTGCTAAGATAGAGGGGCAGTGTTCTTTATCTTCTCCATGTGTCAGCCCTGGTAACTCCCTGCAGGGGGCTATCTTAGCTAAGGGACTCCCAGCATGACTCAGAATTCCATCATGACAGTGTGAGATGCTCCACCCAAGGGGAGGAACCAAACATTCCTACCTGGATGTAATCTGAGGCTTGGGACACCAGCACTACCCACTGGATTCCCAGAGGACAAGAGCTACATAACGACCACTGGACCTCCAGAGAAAGACCAGACTTTTCTACAGGATCACATGCATCACTCCAGTGGGACTGCAACCACTATTTAATGGGATTGCTACTGCCACCCTGACCAACAGGGTGTCAGGTTGTACCCTGACTCTGTCAGTTTAAGCCAGTGTTTATGTACTGTTGCCTTTATTTTCATGTTCCTATTAAATTGTAGTTCTGACTGGGGATCTCCCACTGGTTTGCTTTCAAACTAGTACACCTTACAAGTCTATCATCTGTGATTGTTTTTGTAAAAAAAAGATTGTGCAGTGAAAACGCCTCTTGGAGCCAAACCTTCAAGTTTCAACAGTTGGCTCTAAGCTTTAGACCCCAGTCCCTGACTATACCTGCAAAAGTATCTAACACCCTCTGTTCAAATCTGTGAGAGTCCTCAGTGTCCCCAGAAACATAAAGGAAACTTCTGACATCTTCAGACATCCAACACAACCTGGGGTAGGAGCAACACTGAAGGGATCCCTGAATCAGAGCCACCCTCGGTAATCATCTGTCATAGAGGAGCATCAACAAAGTAAATTCTGTTTAAGCTCACAGTTGTGTCTCACTTGGTTTAAAATGAAGACATGAATGCCTTTGTAATGCAGAAGGACCTCTAGAGAGCATTTCTCTGCAGACATCATCAGGATATTGAGACAGTGATGTAGTTCAGTCCATGACATTTAACATATACAAAAAACAGGAGCCCAGTCACAGGTGGATAACGAGCAAAAGAGTTACACACCTGTTTCCACCACGTTTCCTGTTAAAAAACAAATAAAACTGCAACCTAGACTATTTGTAGAGAGGCATTTACCTTCTGATCATCTTGATAATGAAGTGCCAGTACTAGTTCCAGAAAGCAGGAAAAAGCAGTGCTAAGGAAACACTGTTCTGAGCTGGAGAGGTTTTCACAGGCTGGCTGCCAGCTCTAGGTCAATCTCTCAGCATTTCTTGCCTGCTTTTTAGTAGCTGAGTATCAAAGTAATTGGAGAAGGAGGAGGAGAAAAAAGGTAAGGGGGGAAAAAATAAATCAGTGGAATCTGGTAACCTGTTCGAAGAACAAAACTCAGTGTAATGGATCACCTATGTAATCATTCCAAAATAACTCCTCAGACACATTTAAGAACAAATTCAACTTCTTCAAGCTTAAGTCTGAAAGTGAATTATATTGATTTGGATTAAGTGACTACTTTTTTCCTCTCAGAATAAGATTATGCTCTAAGGAATCCTTGAGACACAAATACTGCAGCAGAAACCACACCTCCCATGACCTATGCTGATTTTCATGTGAAGCCCTGTGTTTTGAAGAAGGACAAAACTAAAAATTACTGCTATTAAAACTGTTTTCAAATGATACTTTAGCAGCTGCATCTTAGTTCATGAACATGGGAGCAGGAATAATTTCAAGGTTTGGGGGTTTCCCTTCGATTACCAATCAGTGGACCCCAGACCAGGGTGAAAACAGAGTGACACCACAGGGAAGAAGAAGAAGTGGCTTCCACCTGGTGCAAATCAGCACATCAGCAGATTGATGCTGGGGTATTTTGGATGTGTCTCTGTATTGGGAACGTGGTATTTTGTGTCCACATGAGCTAATATGGACAGTCTCTCTTTCTGGTAATGGTCTTTGTAAGCAGGGGTGCCCACATGTTTGTTTCCAGATGTTTACCCACACGTTCACATGGAAGGTGATCTGGTAATGGCCAGAGGAGTATAAAATAGCTGTAGGAATTTTCATGGGGGAGATTTTCATTTGTGCCTCACTCTGCTTTATTGTCTGTGGCCCTGAAATATTTATTCAATAAAGCTGCACTGCCTGCTTAACAAATTACAGCTTTCAAACTTATTTATGAGGGATGACAGATGGGGCTACTGTGCAAGGGAACACTGATGGATGGTGGGAGCATATTATGACACCAGCATGGCATGGAAGATTATTCTCTGATTATTGAGAAGGAAGAGGCCTCTCCTAGCACAGATAAACTGCTGCACTCCCCATTCTCTGCTGCACCTCCATTGTCCTCAGTGCAAGAGGAAGGACTGACAAATCAGGGAAACATTATTGCTAATTTGCATTGAACCATCTTATAAAAATGCATGTACTAAAGCTCAGAGGTCATGAAAGAATACTTATTTACAAGTCACTTGGCAGAAATTTTTTCTTTCTCAGAGCATACATTTCAGTGGTAAGCAGCATCAGAGAAAGATTGAAACACTTCATCCCTTTGAATGATTAAACCTCTTTTTAACAATTACATTAGTTCAAACAAGAGCCAGGTCACTTCCATGGACTTTGCTGTGCTGCTTGATCCACAGTCCTGCCCTTGCTCCTTTGGATCTGGTTTCCAGAGTGAATTGAGCAATCTACCCACCCCCACCTGAGCATCCTCTTTGTGAAGCACATGGCTGTTCTCTCACCTCTCTTCAATCTCCACTAGCACCTAGGCCCGGGTAGGAGCTGGAAAAGGGGGGCCACTCCACTTAGCATGAAACTATACCTTTCTGTGGCACTGTGAACCAGGGATACCCAAATCAGGGTCAACCAAGCTGAGCCCCCTTCCCTCACTGAGGCACACAAAGCTTTTTCCACTGCACAGTGAGGGAGCTGCATCTGGAGAGGACTCATCCTTCCTCTGCAAGAAATGGAAACCTCTGCCTGGCAAAGGAAGGGTCCAGGAGAGCAGGTTGCACATGCTGACTGTTCTGCATGCCCAGCAGCTGAGTTTCAGCCTTGGAGGCAGGGCTGGCTCAGCCCTGAGGCACAGCAAGCTGACGAGAGGGTAGCGCCTCCGTGGGTCGGTGACCTGAAATTTCAAGGGAGCGAGGCAGTGCCTCTAAAGGATGAGCACAGGGAATGATGCCAGGGATGGCAGAGCATCCTCACGAGCAGCTACTCAGCTGGATGCAGAGGCACATCCATGCCATGGAGGCATCAGCACCACTCACAGGGGAACCCCACTCCAGCACTGTTTCTTTTACCTGATTTCATGTGCCCAGCAGAGCTGTGATGTGCAGGGGGAAGGTGATTACTTTGGAGGTGGAAAAGCTATTTGGAGGATGTACCTGCAGAGAGCATCCTGCTGTGCTGCATCAAGCATGATGAGGTCTATCAAAGAGTCACATTTCCTTCCTCTTCTGAAGGAAAGCACCTCAGAAATATCAGGCTAAAAGCTTTCCCCCTCTCTTCCTTGTCATTAATGGTAACTTTGTTTAGCTACTAGCCCTAGCAAGAGCTCTTTTCATGTAACTTAACACACACACTGCCTGAAAGCATGTATAGAAAAGCTTATTTACTTGAATGCATGCCTTAAGGACTGTGTGCAGGGGCAGTGTGCTCACCATACTTTTGTTGGTTTTGACTCCCAATATTCTGCTCACAGGGGGATGTGAAGGGACTGCCAAAGCTGAGCAAAGCAATGCTCCCTGCCTGGCACACAAAGTAGACCAATTTGCTGGACAGGGTGTGGCATGCCCACCCTTGTCCTTGCTGTTCCCAGCAGCTTGGCCCCATCTGAGCATGCCTTTTCTTCTCCCCTTGCCCATATGGGTAGCAGCCTTTGGCTGAGTCCCAAGTAAGAAATCAGAAACAAGGAGCAAAGACTTTTCCAGAATTAATCAATGGGAACAGGTAACTCTGCCAGCAAAACATTATCTGGAAGTAGCTATCAGGCACCAGTGTCCAATCTGCTCACTGTCAATTCATTCCCTTGTTTCTCCAGATGAGGTATTTCAGCTCTGCCTCCATCAGCCTTGGACCACAAATCATTTTGTGTGCCTGGCCCAAAAGATATGTGGCCACCACAGGCTGCTGCTGCAGTGATTCAGCACCTGCTCTGGCACCACATTGGCTCTTAGAGAAATAAGACTAATTTTATTTATTTTCCAAGGCTCTTGGTGGAGCTGTTGCCAGATGCTCTTTCAGGTACACCCTCAGCACGTGCAGCAGACACATTTCTGGCTCTGGGGGGTTCTCCCCTGCCTCCATCAGCAGCCCTGTCCCAGCTCCCCTGCCCTGGCCACAGCTCAGAGATCAGCTGCTCATCCATTGCCTTGGTGACACTGCACCACTGCTGCTGGAGGGAGATTTTAACTGCATCAGTCCTGGCAAAGCAGATCTGTCCCTTTGGGCAAGTGAAGCTCCTGGCAGGGGGAGTTCCACACTCTGCTGCCTGACAAGCTCCCACAGCTGGGCTCAGGCACCATGGCTGATTCTCCACCAGGTCCCTGGCTTATGGTTGTCCCCAGACCATTCCTACTTCCACACAGACCAGAGTCACAGTACCATGTTGTCCTCAAGGACAAAAGATTTGCTTCATCTTTAGCCCTGTCCAGTTTTTAATTTCTCTTTTCTCTTACTAGAAGGGACACACTGCATTTCCAGCCAGACAGTCCCTGTAGCCCTTTGCTAATTACGTACACTCCTGGGGAGGATAAAGAAATCTGTTTCTGCATTACCTCTAACAGTTTGGGGGGGTTTAAAAATTCACTACCCGTAATTTATTATATATATTTATTTTTTTTAGAAGCCCAGCTCCATAGTTAAGCTCAGGAGCGTACCTGGAGGTCCACAGAATCCTGAAAGCTCCTGGTTAATCAGCAATGACTTTGGCTGGGCTGACATTTCCCTGGCTATTTTTAGAGCATGACTCAGACCCTGCGCTTCGGAGCCAGCAGAAATCCCCGTGGGCTGATCCCAGAGGCTCATTCAGAGCTGTGCTGGAGCATCACACCACAGGGAAAGGGAGTCAGAATGGGCAAAGCATTCTGCTCCTTGGCAGAGCCTTTGGGGCTCTCTTTGGAAAAGCGAGTAAACATGGAAAACAAGATACTGTGGCATCATAAGGGGATATTAGGAACCGAAAGGTAAGAAACACATTCTTACCTGGCTCTGACAGGAATATTGCCTTCACACTTTTTTAGGTTGGTGGATAAAAACAAAGCCTTATGGGTGTCTGCTCCTAGATGTGCAGCTGAAAACAGAGAAGACAAATTTTAAGACTTTCTTCCACAGCCAGTCCTATGAGTATTTAACTGAAGCCCGTTTCCCTGCCTGTGTGAAAGTCTGTAGCACAGGTCTCAGCTCTCAGCTGGCCTCCTGACCACTTGTTACTGTGAAGAGAAGACCCTCAGATCTGATTAATGACTGTTTGGTAAGAGCCAAGGGTACAGATGGGTATTGGGGTGGGGGGAAGGAAATGGGGATGCAGGAAGAAAGGCATCAGTCTTTTGTGGACTGCCTTGTTCTCATTAATAACTGTTATGCACCACTTCACAGAGGGCTGATGGAGTAACTTTGGGGGCTTGTTTTTAAATCCCTCTGTGGTCTCCAAGACCAGCCTGTTGAAGTGGCACATCACTGGAGAAGAAGCTATTCCTGTGAGCCAGGTTTCTTCCATGAAGAATGATGCAACCTGAGTCTTCATTGATCAGCTTTTATGTAAGATAAGGTAGTCAAACCTTCCCATGAAAAAATCCCCTGGTTCCTCCAGTCAGTGGATTTTATTTTTATTTTTTTCTTTCTAATAGCAGAAAATATATTTGGGCTGAAGTGTAACGAACACTTTGCTGCATCCTGAAAAGAAATCATCTAAATTATTACCTATTACTCCAAACAAGCAGCAAGGCATCTCAGGACTCAGCCTGGACTTGGAGATCTTGGAAGCTCTGTGAGGGTGGTGAGCCCAGGAGCCCACTCCCCAACTGCTGAAGGACCTGACCCTCTCTTTACCCTGAAAAAGGAAGAAATAAAAGCAGAACCCTCAACATAAGCTGTTCTAGTGCACACAGCAATGGTGCTTAGGGAGAGGTGGAGCTGTGTCCTTACAATCACCTCTCCTCCAGCTCTCACACAGATTCTGTCACCTGGGTTAGCTGGGCTAGTGATTACAGCCATGTATTAACTAGGCCTTGCAATTCAGGAAAACGCTCTCCACTACAGCTCTGTAACACACCATCATCAAAGTGAATCCTTTACTAATTGTCATGGTGCTGCTGATCACACCACACCTTCCCTGCTGCCTTGTGCTAGCCAGGTCTCAGCATCTTGTTCCCTGGCTTGCTTTGGGATGCCAGGCTGTTTGTTCCCCAGCAGCAGCACGGTTTTCTTTCATTTCTTCCCCTCTTAGCTGGACATATTCTGATTTTATTTCATGTGTGGGCTCCCTACTGGTGCTGGAGTGGGAGGGAGCTGGCTGAGCCCCTGGCAGGGGCAGGCAGTTCCCAGAGTCAGCAGCACTGCATTGATTTCTGTCAGCCAAGGGCCTGGCACTCAGCCTGCCCAGGGAAACGTTACCAGTGGCTCCAGAGCCAGACACAAAACACTCACAGCACATATAACTGGGCTTTGCAGTAATATACAGGAATGGCAGAAACCCCTGGACTCCATCAGCCAACAAGTGAGAAGCAGAAAGCTTTAAGCCCTAAGGAGTTTATGTCATGGTTTGTTTCCATCCTATAATTATTTTAATTCTAGTTAGCACAACTACAAACATTACTTGTGGCGCCATCATCTTAAGCAGTAGAAAATCCCACAGATCAATAGGAAGTTGCATTATGTTATTTCCTTTCATTGCTTTTAGGTCTCACATCTTCCATGCCTTTATCTCAGGCAGAAGTAAATAACTACATGACTGTTTTCTGCAATGGCATTTTACACATCCCTTAAGCTTCCTCTACAAAACAAACACCCATTTTCATATCCATCTTTAATGGGGGTAGAAAGTGCTTAGTATCCTACAGTATTTATGGCTCTCTAGGTGCTTCTTATAGGAGATATTGGTTTTCTGAGGACTGACAACAAGTGCTCAGAGCAGAAACAGCTAACATGAACCCCAGTGTGATTTCCAGCTCCATCCCAGGAGCCAGCTCTGAAGGCAGCCATGGCTCCTCTGCCCAAGGCAGCTCCCCAAGATGAGTTGTAAAAAAATTCCCAATCAAAAAAACCCACCATACTTCAAATTCATTCATATACATCCTAGAGAACCATCTTTTTCTCCACCTTTTTTTGTGATGATCCAATACCAGGCCAGAGTTGCCTGAGCACAGCCAGCACAGAAAGTTGCTGCAGAAAATAGCTCCTCGTGTGTGATCAGAATGTGAACAGCTGAGAACTTGCACTAAAAGGAGAGAAGAAAAAATGCTCTGCAAGATACAGCAAAGCAGCCAGGCTGCCTTTGACCAGCAATGAGCTGCCAGCTCGTGGCCAGGGTACCTCAGAGGGACACTGCAGAGAGGACTCCTCCCTTATCCTTCATGGACTAATTAAAATGCCTGCAAAAGGAAAAGGGACTGGAAACTGCACTGGGAGGCCCATACAGTGCCTGGCACTCTGTTGGCTTGGTTTAGATGAAGCTTATATTTTTCTGGTTTCTCAGATGGGGGCAGCAGTAGGCCTGACTCCTGGGGGGAATTTTCTCTTGTGCCAGGACAGTGGGAGGAAGATGAACCTTTCCACACGGCCTCAGAACCTGCATGGAGGAGTTGGCAATTCTCTTCCAGGGTCAGGGCTTACAGCAGCAGCACCAGCTCTGGGCCCACAAGGAACAAGCTGGGCAACTTCCTGGGATTGCTAGCACTGGCACAGTAAAGCTACAGCCATTCAGGCACAGTTTCTAAGCTCCTTCCCCAGTTTTCTTTTCACACCTGTGCCATGAACACATGTACCCAGAATCACTCTGGAGTTCCTTGCATACACAAAGCCAAGCACTTGCTGAGATGTGCTGCTGCAGGCTGAGCCATCATTGCCTGGCCTTCCTGTGCTTCCCTCTATCCAAGCTACTGTTCCTGACACATAACTCAGCAGCCTCTTCTTCCTCCCCAGCCAGTTCTCCTGCAACAACCTCATCTCACTGCCACATGCACATCCTGCCCCTTCTTTCCTCCCCCTTGCTTCTGCTTTGCAAGCTGAACTGCATTGTCTCAGGTATCATACATCTATCAGGTTTTTCCAAACATCCTGCTCCACTGTAGCTATTTTTAAGGAGAAAGTTTTTAAAGCACATCTTGTTTGCAGCTGTTTTTGTGTGATGATTTGCCACATGGCAAGCCAAAGTCAGGTAAACACAAGGAAACACAGCAGTGATGGAGAAAAGGCAGGGAAGGAGGGGAAATACTCCTGAGCATCAAGGCTTCTGCAGAAGTGAGCAATAAAGGAAATATAAGCATTACCCAAGGAATAGACAACCTGATTGCAATCTTTCTGAGTGGAAGTCAGGAAAAATTCCTGTAGGGCTGGAACAGCAAACTGGGACTGACCAAGAGGCTGGAGGCTGGCAATTCATAGAAAGGATTAGAAATTTAGAGGACACAATCTATTATCATGTCCTTCCCTATATGTGGGAAAGAAAGGAGCCCAGCAGGTCTGCAGGCACCTCACAGACCTGCCTCCTGCTCCCCATCCTGCACTGATCTTGAAATAACCTGTCCTGGAGGGTCTCTGCTGCTGAGATGCTGCCCCAGCCTGAGCTGCTGGTCTTCTCCTTTGGCCACCAGCATCCCTCCAGCAAGAAAGTCCCACATCCCACACAGCATTTCCCACACAGCCCTGCTCAGCTTGCACTCTCACAGCTCATAGCTGTGGTCCAGGACAATCAATTCCCAGGTCCAGTGATTTTCATTAAAAAAAAATCACACCAAAACTCCTTAAACACTTCTTCCTAAACACACCCACCCACTGTGCTCAACACTGAATCCTCCCTTCAGTCAGCTTACCCCCTGAAATCTACATAGAAAAAGAAAGTCTTTTAACATGTTGCTTTCAAAAGGTTTTTCTTTTTTTTTTTTTTTTTTTCCTTAAAGAGGTCAGCAGTGTCACCTCATTCTGAACAGTAAAAATGGAAGCACGGACTCTGAGCTTTAAACACTAATGCAAGCTCCCCATCAGGCCCTGCAGCTCAGTACCTGCAGCTCCTGTACCCTCTGTTCAGTGTCAGAAGGTCCTAGTCCTTTAAAAGGGAATAACAGATATAGTGAGAAAGGAGCAACAGGGGTGACAACATTTACAGTAAAGTATTAAAAGTAAAGATTAGAAAAAAGAAAGGAAAAACTTTTGACTCTCTGGCTAGCAACAAGCACTACAAACAAAAAGGCAGAAGCAATCCCTGTTTCCATCCAAGTTTGAGGATAAACCAGACAGATGTTTCCTAACACCAGCAAGAATAGCCCTATTTGGGAATGTCTCTGGCATTACAACCAAGGGCAAACCAAAATGAGCTGACAATTCTTCTGCTAGAACGTCAGAATCATATTTATGCTTTGCATGCAGTTTGTATTTAATGTGTCACTTGTGTGGAGTCAGACTTCACATCCCTGAGAGGGTCAAAGGCGTTTCTGAATTGCTCTGATGAGTAGCCTGAGGAGCGAGACTCAGCACCATTGATTTGCCTTGCTCCTTTGCTGGTGAGGTTTCATCTCAAGGGACATGAGCTCATTGCTGCACACCAGTATCATCTTTAAAGAGGAGAGAAAGCCTCGTGGTCAAAATGAAGCTGCTTTGCCACTGGTGGAGCTTGGTGGCCAACAAAACACACATACAGCACTCAGAAAATAACCATCACCCCACAGCCATTCCTGTTTCCATGCCCTTGGTCAGCAATTTACCCAGACTAAGCAGGACCCCAGCTCAGAGCAATGCTTCCCCCTCACCTTGACAAGGAGGAATTCAAGAGAATCCCCAGCTCCAGGTTATTTTGGGCAAAAGAAATATGGCCTTCGATTAAATCATAAGGATTCTAAACAAAGCCCAGGGAAGTGAAGGGTCCTGTGAAGCAATGCAGGAGCACTCAGGGAGCATTTTAGCTCATCAGCACCCTGCCCTGGTGGCATGGTTTAGCCCCAGCTGTCAATTAGCTGCTTGCTCACTCCCCCCTATTCCCAGTGGGTGGGGGAATAGAATCAGGGGGAAAAAAATAACCCCTCCTTCCCCCAAACCTTTGTGGGTTGAAATAAGAACAGTTTAATGAAAGAAACTAATTAAAGCAATAACAAAAATATATTAAAAATTAAGAAAAACAGCTGATGCATTTTCTCCTGACCCACTGAGTGATTGGCCCATTCCTGGGTAACTCCTCACAGTTTATACCCTGGGATGATTTTCTAAAGTGACAAACATCCTTTTGATCATTTTGGCTCTTTGCCATACTCCCTTCAAGTATTCTGTGCACCACCTCGATGGCAGAGCATAGGATACTGCAAAGTTCTTTATTTAGGGCAAGCACTACTGAGCAATAGCCAACACATCAGTGTGTTACCAGTTTTATCCTCTTACTAAACCCAGAACACAGCACTGACTTAGAAGAAAATTGATTCTGTCCCAGCTGAAACAAGGACAGCTGGGCAGACTACTCCAGTAAGGGACAAGCAGCTTCAGGGAAAAAAATCCATTCTTCCTACCTGCCAAAGCACAGGCAAGTCCTTGACACCTTGAAGAACAGGGACCTAGCACTGCTCTGAGTCTTCTGCCAAAAAGGTGAACAAAGCTGAAGCAGAGCAAGCAGAAAGTAAACCAGCAGGCAGTACTCCCCTTTCACAGGCTCACTAGATCCACACACCAGCCCCTTCCAGCCTGCAGAGCATCTCCCTCCTGCACCTGGCTGAGCAGGACCAGCCCCAGCTGGTCATTGCCAACATGCAGCTGGGGAATTTGGGCAGCTGATTGCATTTAAGGCTTTGCTAAGCATAAGCCAAGAGAGAAGTGGTTTGTTTTTTGTCATTTTGGGTTTTTTTTTCTTTGACACTAATGATCCTTTTTAAAGCAGTTTCACAGCTGAAAGTCAGTTGGGTTCAGTTTTCTGTAGGAAAATCCCCTGCTCTCTTGTCCTTTAGGACAATTAATTTTAAGCCACCACCCTCATCAAAGCAGCACTCTAGCCAGCACACCTCTGTGCAATTCTCCTCACCTGCTCTTTGGTATTTTCTGACTCTCACACTCAAGCCCGGCTGAACCCAAACCTCATTTCCTGCCTGCCTGGGTGTGCACAGCCTCCCCTGCTCCCAGGCAGCGCTGCTGGCTGGGAGGAGCTGGTGCCAGGCTGGTGAATGCACCCCAGGGCTGGGGGGATGGAGTAATTCACACCCTGAAGCTGCCACCAGCCTCTTCTACCTCGGGGACCTCAAACAGCCCAGGGAGGAGGCGGTGACAGCTGAGCTGAAGAATGGCACTGAACTACACCTGGTGGAATTGTGTCCAGTAAAGGAGTCCCTGTACAGACAGAGGCCTCTCATGGCTGGGCTGAAATGGGATGTGGGATCCAGGATGCTACAATGGGCTCGAAATTGGGACTTTACCCGCCTCAAAATTCCATCCGAGTGCAATTCCCAATGCAGGGTGACTCTGGCAATTCATGTCCAGACCTGTTCCTGCCCAGTCTGATCCATAGCCCAAGCCATGCAAAAATAACCTGCTTTTAAACTGTTTAAGTGCATGCACAAACAGAAGTTTAACCAATGTACTTTAACATCTTTTAGGCAAAGTGGAGATGAAACGTGCCATTTCCTTCCCCCACGGGACCAGGCTGTGGTAGGGGCTGCAGTGCTGGTCTCCAGTCCCACTTTTGTCCCTTTTCTGCTCACCTCCTGCCGAAGCCACTGTCACCAGATATCCTGCTGGGTTTTGCTTCGTTTTCCCTGGCTATGACCAGGGGTTCTGCTGCCCTCCAACAAATCTGCTGGCTATTGGGGAAGATACAGCTGCAGTCCTGGGCTTCCCTTCCAATACCCCTGGGTGAGCCGGGCAATCTCCCTGAGTGCCTGACAAAGGCTAATTGCATCCTTTTAATGAAGCGATGTAGGTGCTGTGCTGACACCCCAGACCTGAGGGGATGGTTCGGTGGCTTTCTCTGCTTCCCCACCCACAGCGTGGACACGGAGGGAGCGCCCAGGGGGAACGTTCCAGGGGGAGCAGAGAAAGCCCCCACGGTGGGATCTTTCGTTTGTTTAACGCGGTAAATTGGCACTGATTTGGCTCAATGAATACAGCCGGGCGCGGCAAGGCCGCCAGAGGCTGCGGATTCGCGAGGCGGGAGAGCCTCCTGCTGGAGAGACACGGCACGGGATGAGGGATGCGGGATGAGGGATGCAGGCAGCTGCTCCGCCTGCTGTCCCCACAACAAACACCCTTCACCGTTCTTATGCCCTTGAGGCTGCGCGCCTGCCTGCCCTCCATCCGCTCCAGCGGCTGAGGCTTGGCACCCTGGAGGAGCCCCAGGATGGCCAGATGAGGAGCTCGGGGCTGCAGCATGCAGGTAACATCCAAAACCCTTGGGAGTTGGGAGGGCTCCCGGTGTGATGCTGGGCAATGCCTTGGCTGTGTTACTGTCACAGGGCTCGTCTCCCTCCTCCCTTCCTGACGTTGTGCTCTGCCTGGGACTCCATGCCATGCAGTCAAGGAAAGGGCAGTGAGCTCGGGAGAAAGGCAGCAGGGACATAGAATCACAGAGCTGTGGAATTGTTAAGGCTGGAAAAGATCCCTAAGATCATTAAGTCCAACCATTAACCAGTACTGCCAAGCCCACTGCTAAACCGTGTCCCTGAGTGCCACATCTACATCTCTTTGAACCCTTCCAAGGATGATAATTCCACTGCTCCCTTGGGCAGCCTGTTCCAATGCCTGACCACACCTTCAGCAGAGAAATTTCTCCCAACATCCAATCTAAATCCATGCTGCAGCTGGAGGCCATTTCCTCTGTCCTGTAACCTGTTGCCTGGAGGAAAAGACCAAATCCTACCAGGCTACACCCTCCTTTCAGGGAGGTGCAGTGTGTGATAAGGTCTTCTCTGGGTCTCCTTTTACCCAGGATAAAACCCTGAAGCTCTCTCAGCTGTTCATCATAGGACTTGCACCCCAGACCCTTCCCCAGCTTTGTTACCCTTCTCTGGTCACACTCCAGCACCTCAGCCCAAAACTGAACACATGCTAAAGGCATGGAACAGCATCCCACAAAGTAAGACTGAGC
Organism: Cettia cetti; assembly: GCA_013401135.1. NCBI lineage: Eukaryota > Metazoa > Chordata > Aves > Passeriformes > Sylviidae > Cettia > Cettia cetti. The sequence continues at coordinate 24,309 of VZUI01070246.1, forward strand.
TCAGCCCCTGCAGCCAGGACCCCCTGTTTAAGCAGTTAAACTTGATGATCTTTGAGGTGTTTTTGAACCTCAAGAACTCTGTGATTCCATAATATAGTAGACCTTTTTAAAGCCAGGTGCATGGTGAAGGGAGGGGACTTGTCCTGGTGTTACTCCTTTGTAGGTGCCAGCTCCCAGCCCTGGCTGCTGGTTGGAGCCAGCACAGCTGCCCCAAGCAGGGCCAGAGGAACAACATCTGAGCTCTGGGCTCCAATAGATGAATGCTGGGCTCTGTGGGCCTGATTTCTGAGTCTGAGAAGATTTTAGCCTGCTAGAGGCTGTGGATTTCTTCCCAGAGGAAGATTTCTTGGGGGAGCCTTTCTCTCAGAGCAACTTTTGTAAATAACCTTTCTCAAAACAAATGTGTACAGCTGTGTGTTTGTGTTTCTCTAGTTTCACCAATGGGACTAGAGAGGTGTCATTCCTTTTTACCAATCATGTTAAGTCTGTATCAGAACACCTTATGAAAGAATTAGACAATAAAGCCTTCTTTTGCTATTTGCCTTCTGAAATAGTTGGAGTCTCTCGTGTCCCACAACGACAGGGCTCTGCCAGCACATCTAAGGCCTCACCCCTCCCAGATGGCAGCTCTGTCCCTCTGCCAGGAGGGACATCTGCCTGGGCTTCAGTCACCAGGAGTTGCTGCTGGCCTCCCTGTGCAAGCTTGCCTTTGCTCTCAGGTGAGAGCATGGACTGTAAACCCAGCCACGTGAGGGTGGTGACACTTTGCCCACTTCCACTGCTGCCAGAACTTGCCAGCAAGTTGTTTGCACAGAGATCAAAGCTGAGGAATGAGAGTTTTGCAAAATTATAGCCTCACCTATGAAGCACTGATTTCCTATAGCTGAATTCTGATAAATGCACTGGCTTGCTAGATTTCTTTTGGGCCATGAAGTTCCATTCCCCCAGGGATGCCCCCAAACCTGATCTCCCTGTGTTAGAGAATTGCCTTCTCAGTGTTTTTTTTTCTAGAGTGGCTTCCTGACACCAGCACAGGTGGGTCTGGAAGTGGTTCCTGAGACCCATCTCCTTTTTGGGCACCCTAAAAGTGCATTTTCTTTCTTAGCATGGTTTGGAAATCCCAGGACCCTGTGTTGTACACACTGCTGTGCAGTGCAGACCTGGATAAATTCCCTTTGAATCTCACATCCTCTCCATTGACTGTGATGCATCTGAGTGTCACCTCCTTGAGTCACAGGAGCGAGTACAATTTACCTTATTCCTTCTGGGAAAAAAAAACCCCAAAAAACAACGAACAAACGAACCTCAAAGAAGCGGAGCAGCACGGCTTCATTTCCATATTTTGACCAGAAATTAATTCCACGTAGAGGGGAGAGTGCTGTAACACGAGCCCCAGGTAGGTGCTCACATCCTGGCACGAATTTCCTGACTCCCTCCTGGTACTTCCAGCGCCGGTGGCGCTCCCGGCAGCTCCGCTCGGCGCTGCTGCTGCTGCTCCCGCCAGCTGTGCCGTGCGTGCAGCTCGCACGGCAACCGCGCACAGCTGCCTGCCAGGGAAACGCGGCCCCGCTCCCCCCGAGCCAGCCAGGAAATGCAGACAGGGAACAAAGCAGCTGGCAGGCAGGGAGATGCGTGGGGAAGAGCGAGACCGGATCTCTTGGCAAGCGAGACGTAAATCCTCTTGCCAAAGGCAAGCGGCGTTTGTTTTGCTGTGGAGGGCTTCTGCCCTCGGAGCAGGGCTGGTGGCATGGGAGCTTCAGGCTGTGCTGCTGACAGGAGTAGAGAGGAGGAAAGAAATTCCCGGCATTGCCGACAAATCTTCCTTAAATCCTGTGTGGTTCCGCCGTTCTGAGGCGGAAAGATGAGCGGGGCAAAGATGAGCGGGGTGGGTGCACTGGAGCAGGGAGGCAGCGGGGTCTGGGGGTGCACCGGCGCACAGCTGCTCCTCCCGGCTCCTGGCTGGAATCCAGCCCGGGGCTCCGGCCCACCTGGCACCTTGTCACCCCGAACGCGGCGCTGCGGCCGGAACAGAGGTGAGTGTGCCAAGCAGAAGCGTGGGCCAGGCTGGAGCCGTGGCAGGGCTGGAGCCTGAGCCAGGAGCTGACTCCGTCAGAGATTTCTCTCTGCCGCCTTTTGCATCTGCTGGAAAATTTGTCTGTAAGAAGCTCAAATTACATTTAGGCAGGACTTTTACTGCGCCTCAAACCTCTTGCAAGCGGCATACCAACAACCCCTGGCTCTCCTCCTCCCCCTGCTCCCAGGGATGTCTGATAAGGCATGGGAGAGCAGCTGGATGACCCCTCACAACAATTCCCACTGAGGCACGGCAGAGCAGTCATCTTTTAAAGCTGTTTTAACACATCGTGCCCGGCGTCTGGGCTGAGGCTGCAGCTCTCCCTTGAGGCAGGAGAAGCATTCACCTCTCACACAGCTGCTGCTTTCTGCTTCGAACCGAGGGAAGGGCAGAGGGGAGCAGAGCAGTAAGGAGCTGGGGATGTGGCACCAAGACCAGGCTGTCACTTGGGTCCCTTCCCACTGTACCTTCTGCCTCCTGGGAACACCAAAGCTTGCAGTGGCTGAGTTCAGGAAGAAACAACCCACAAGTTTCACACATCAGGAAATTCCAGGTTTACACAGGCTGTTAGAAAATACATACAACACAATCATCAGATTTGTTTTATTAAAAAACTTGCAATAAAATCCCTTGGAATTCACCATCTTAACTTTGAGAGTTGCAATATTTTACTAGTACGTAGTAACACAGTCTCACATATTTACATTATAATCCTCTATATAACAAAAATAGCCATGTTGGACTACTGAATAATGCTTCCAAGTATTAGCCACAACATTTCGGAATTTCCCCCAGCTGAGTCACTGTCTATGCTCTTTAGCATTTACAGTATCTAACAAAGCAAAAAAGACACAAAATAATAAAAAGTATGTGTCTCATGATTTCAGGCAAATCCCTTTAAGATGGTAGTTCTCCGACTCCCACGTTTTTCAAGAGAGATAAAGTGCATTGGAGAGGAAGATGTATACATTATAAAATTTCAGCAAAGTTGAAAGTTTATTAGCAAGACTGTAAAGAAGGGAAAAAAGGCAAAAAAAAAATATCTTCACAAACTGCTACTGCACAGTTTTGGCAGCACATCACAGGTAGCGGGGAGAGGGAGAGATTGGAAAAGACAGCTTCAAGAGAAAGGATGGCCCATGCCAGTGCCACAGTGTGACTCTGCCATGGCCTTTTGGTAGGTGTTTCCAAACCACAGCTGCAGCACAGCCACAGTGCAGCAGTGTAAGAACCCTGCATCCCCCCAGCTTGCTGGGGCCAGTGGCTCTGCCAGGCAGGACAGAGAGCTGAAGCCTCCCAGCAAATCTGCTCCTGCTGTCCAGAGCAGGACTGATTACTTTGGAGAATTTCACTGGGACAGACCATTGTCTCTGAACTTAGCAAAGTTATTTCCTTAAGCTGTGCACCGATCCATGTGGTATTTATTTCGTTTGGGATTTTTATTCCTTTTATAACACTGGCATTTGCTGGTAGGGCTCTGCTGCATGTGAGAAGAGACACGGCTAGAAAAAGCTTTGTTGCTATCACAGAAAACCAGGATACTGCTGCTCTGTTCAGGAACTGCCTACAAGTGGGATGCCACTTTTATTTTTTTTTTTTTTTTTGGTTTGCTTATAAACTACTCTAAATAGAAATAACTTTCTTCTGGAAATGGATGGAATGTATATTTTGACAAGTACAAAACTGTTTTAAATGTTCACTAAATACAAGGAACATCTTGGTATAAAAATAACAGACCCTCCCACCCACTGTCCCCTCTTTACATACCTAATTATAAAATGGTACAGTCATTTCAGGTTCCTAACATGAAACAAGTATTGAGGATGGCATTACATACAGATACAAAACATTTAGATATTTGACATCTGAAATAACTGTATACATTCAGAGCAAACAAGCATCTTGATCTGGCTATTGTGTTTGATGCTACTCAGGACCAAAGAATCAAGAAATAAACAAGAAAGGGAAAACTATTACTTATTTTTTCCTCTCATTTCTTTTTCCATTCAGTAAGAAAGAAGCAACTTCCACCAATTCACAATTAAAATACTCGAGAGAGAGCAGATTAATCTCAGATGGAAAAATCCGTTGGCTTTTCATTCAAAATCCACATCTTTTATTTCTCCCTTTGAAATACAACTCCTGCTTACAAGGGTGCTTCCTTGGAAAAGAAATGGGCAGCTAAAGGGGCCAAGTGGGTATCCAGCCCTGTGGGGTGAGTGACATGGCAGAGGGGCAGCCCTCACCCTTGCCCTCCGTCCCAACCCGCAGCTGCCATCTGCTTCACAAAGCCTCCCTGAACAGTCCAGCTAGCATTCCTCATCCTCTGAAACTATCAATTAGTTCAGGTAACAGCTTGGAAAAAGGAAAGCAGTGCTTATTTTGGATCAAATTCCCCTATTTAAGAAGCCTGTGAAAGCAACACCTCCAGCCACATTTTTCCTCAGCCCTAAAATTCACCACATTGCATTTCCCGCTGGCACTAACCGAGCTGATTCACTGCTGTCGTGCTGCCTGCCCCAAATACACTCACACAGCTTTGCATCTACAAAACAAATGAGTCCACGTGGGCTCAGTGTCCATCAACAAAGCTCCAATCCCAGGGTCAGCACTAGCCAAGAAGAAACCTGGCTGTCCCAAACCTGCTGAAAACCCATGGCCTGCTCTTCACCAAGCCCTGGAGCTGGACTCGAGCCAGCTCCTTTCCCTTCTTCAACCTGCTCCAAGAGATACTGGTGGCACAAAACACAGGAGAGGAAGCAGCACTGGGCAAGTTTGATCCCATGATCTCCTTCCCCTGCAACAAAGGCTCACCCTTGGACAAACACTTGTGAGACAGGCTGGATTTCTCTGCCATTTTAGTCCTGCAAAATGGATGCACCCCAACATCAATTGCCTCCTGCAATGACTTCCCTGGGATTTGATCCAGGGGTCATTAGTGAGATCCAATGGACCTCTTATCATATGTGATTTCAATAATTTATTTTTCCAAATGGCCTCTATAAAGCCTTTTTCTTGAGTGCCACAATCTCCCACAAATAAAAGAACTCAAAATGACAACTCCTTCTGTTTTCACAACAGTACAGTTTCCATACTCCCATCAATGCACTTTTACATGCACAGATGTCAATTTAATCCTATAGAGTGCTTAAAGAACAAACTGCAGTGCTATGATAGTCCTGATCCTGGTTTAAAGGCTTCAAAGCAGTCAGAAAATAAAACCCCCAAACCCTCAGTAAGTGCCAGATCTGTATCCCCAGCAGAACAGGTGAGCTGTGGGGAGGAGATGTAGACCTGGTGCCTTGCACATCTGCATGCACATATCAGGTCGTTTGTGAGTGCAAAAATCTGCCTGTAGAACTTTCTATGCATCCCACCTATTGAAAAGGCCTTTGGGAAGGCAGCTTAGTGAAACCCAAGAAAATCCAAGTGCAGTTTCTGTCTCCCCAAGTTTTATCCTGCAACCTAGCCTGAGTGATGATAAGCCTCACTAAGGGAGATGCTTCTCCCACCTACCACTTGTCCATGGAAAAGAAAAGTGCTTCAGATGACAAGATAGGAATTGCAGGAGGGGCACAGGATGAACTTCATGCCAAGAGTGCCTTTTCCTGGGAGCCACACAACCCCCTGGCCCTGCCCCTGCGCAGGAGATGCTGCTGGGCCCAGCCATGGCACCAGCCTGCAGAATTGTATCCGTGAGCTCTTGCTTGTCAGAGGGCTCTAGAGGATTTTGTTCTTCCCTGGCTGCATGCTAAAGGCTGCTCTCCCTCCTGAACAGCCAGGGCTGCATCCCCAGCAGCTGAACCCCACCTCCTTAATGCCCAAGCTTAGCAGGCAGCAGTACCAAGGTGTGCTTGGGCACGCAGAGATACAGAATTAAGGCTTCCATACATGGTACAAACACACATCAGGGGGTCTTAAGGTTTATAAAGCACCTCAAATTCCCAAGGTAGTTCATGGGTTATATATGCAAAGATTATTGTCAGTCAGATCAAGCTTTAGGAAAACATTTCCTTTTGACACAGGGCCTTAATTACGCCCATAGAAGACCTATTGAAAATAAAGCAATTTTGGTACAAGTCCAAAATTAACCATAAGTGGGTTTTTTAAAGAAGGACGGAATAAAACATTTACTTAAGTGCTTTCCTAAGTTCAGGTTTCAGTGATGTGCAACCTGGCTTTGCCCTCATCGTCACTTAACAGTGCTCAGAGCTGCAGAACACCTGAGGACAGGGATGGAACAGCATCTTCCCTGAGTGAACCTGCAGGTAGAACTGGGAAAACAAAAGCAGAGAGAGTCCTGACCCAGATTTGCTAGGATGCCTCTTCCAAAAGGCATATCACTCATAGGTGATGTGTCAAAACCATTCACCCAGCCTGGCACCCTGCCTCTGCCAGTGGCCACCTGTGGACCCCAAGGGATCAGATCTAATATGGGATATTTAGGAAAAGTGTGTGCACAGCACGAGACCTCTACAAAATTGCTCATTAACTCTCAGAAATCTGTGCAGGGTCTGAATTAACAAATCTGTGATGCCTTTTTGAGCACAGCTCCCTTTAATGATTCTGCTGGGCAAAGGACCCAGCTCAGTAACAGCTGAGTTTCCCCTCCTGCCTTGCTTTTCCACAGACTTTGCTTGTTCCACTATGACAACAGCTAATTGGTCAATCTATCTCTTGAGATCAACTTAATTCAGTTCATGAAATAAAAGGCAGACTTTGTGACAGCTCCTCTGATACCCAAACAGTTTGGCCAGGAGTTCTCTGCCTGTGTGCTGAGCTACAGTGTGCATATGTGAAAGGATCACTGACAACTTGGACATCATGTTTGTGATGTTCCTGTGACATGTAACACCCTGGCTCCAGGGGTGGAGAAGAAATTGTAATCAGTGTGTGGACTTTCTATAAGGAGCCCTTACTGTATGTAACCAACCTCACTCCTTCCCCTGCAGTCATTTGAAATAAATTTCATTCCTGGGTCAAAATTTGATGTAAGCACCACTTAAACCCCATCTCAGGATTATTTACAGAGCTTAAGTGGAGCTGATGCAGTACCTTGTGCAAAATCTTGTGCATAGGGGTCAATTTCAACATTGATGTGTCAGGCCCAGAGCAGCAAGGAATAGAGAAGACATAAAAGAATACGGAAAACAAGGTTACAGAACCACAAATATTGTCAAGACTGACATAGTGTACCCTTCTGGAACAGTGTGTAACTCTCTTTTTTAACCAAGATTTCCAGCTGTCTCTATCTCTTTAACTGAAAACGAGATTTTCATTCCAACAGCTTCTAAAGAGGTAACAGCACATTTATGGGTCATTTTCATAGAATCACAGAATAGCTTGGGTTGGAAGAGACCTTAAAGATCATCTAGGTCCAAACCCTCTGCCATGGCCAGGGACATATTTCCCTAGGCCAGGTTGCTAAAAGCTCCACCCAACCTGGCCTTGAACACTTTCAGGGATGGGGCATCCACAGCTTCTCTGGGCAAACACTTCCAGGGCCTCACCACTCTCACAGTAATAATTTATTTCTAATCTAAATCTGCCCTCTTTCAGTTTAAAACCTTTACCTCAAGATTACCTCGCAATTTAGGGACTAAGAACATAAAACAAAATTAAACTAAATGTTTACTTAGTTCTAAATGGACAAAAGATTATGGAGAATATTTTTTTCCTCCTTTCTATGCTAAAGAAGCAAGTTAGCCAAAATTTTAGGGGCAGTTCTAATCAATTTTTTCCTGAATAAAATTTGACAAACACAAATTTTGGCTGGAAGCTGGTTTTCACATTTAACAAGTGAATCCACAAGGAGATTAAACGCAGTGAGCCCCAGCAGTTGCATTTTGAGATGCTGCCATGACACAGCCAAGTCAAAATGTTTGACCTGTGCATGAAATCTCAATGTAAGATGATTTGTTGATTCTGTGGACTGACTCAGGAGGCAGTAATGTGATTCAAATCATCTGACTCTCAACAGAAACTATGCACTCTTCTGTCACAGTAAGCTTCTTCACAGTTGAGCATTTTGACTGAAAACCCAAACCATACACTGAACAATTAACAGTGAGCTCTTACCTGGAAAGCAGAGCTCAGAATGAAATAAATTATTATGTCAGGCCATTATTATTTAGGTGTTTTGATTTATGTTAGTTCTTGTATTTTCAAATTCCCTCCCAAATTCCCTCCCCAATATATTTTGGTATATGTATCTGTATACAAATTGCAAACACTCCATTATGCTTCTGGCAACATCGACAGGGACTCTGGAGGGCAATAAAACACCTGAACTCCTGTTAGATAACAAGCAGACAAAAACTGCTGTCAAAATGTAAGAAATGAAACACACTAGGGGAAAAGACCCAAAGCAAACCAGGAATTAAACATTTCAAACGGCTGCCTCTTGCTCCCTTAGCAATTTCTGACACTGATAGCAGCATTTCCAGACCCTTTTTAAAAATACTGTCACTCACTTAATGCAGAACTGTTAATAAGCAGCCTCCTGAAACCTCTCAGATGCTCCTTTAGCTCACTGATCTGTTCTTGGTCTGTAAAATTAGGAAAAGAAATTATGTTAAGCTAGATCTTTTTTTTCCAGCTACTGAATTGTCACTTGAAGGAAGGACACTAATGTACTGACACCTGTGAGCAGCATAAAATGCAGGACAGGTCTACATGGACGGAGTGTTGCTTTAAGCCTTTCTTTCCTTCACACTCTACAATACTTGAGTAGAACAGAGCTCTAAGTAAAAGACAAACTAATGCCATTTTAACCCAAATTTCTGCTAATTCAGAGCTCTCTTACAAATAAAAGCCTTCAGAATATACCATTTCCAAGCCTTCCACTTAATGAAAGCAGGTGTTACATTAATGCAGGGTGCTGGTGCATCATCCTTCTGAAGCCAGCCACATGAAATTCATGCAGAAACAACAAGGCAATGATAAATTCTGGTCAGATCATGAAGTGACCAGTGAATGGGAATTCAGATATCTGGACTGAACTCTTGAAAAAGCTGGGGTCAGTCAATAAAAACAGAGTGTCCATCCGTAACAAACTATAAACAAACAAACAAAATAAACAAACGCCTTTTCAAAAAACCCAACAAAAATTTTGATTGAACAAGTGTAGAAAACACTCAAGCTGTCATTTCAGCTGCGTGTTGGTGAGCCCCTGGAGAGTTCCACGATGGCTCTCAAGCACGTGGGTAAGCTGGAGGCGTCCATCTCCCGTGTGAACCGAAGGAAGGCGTGCAGATGATGAACCCGCGTCCAGGCAGACACAACAGTCGCTATTGCTTTTCATGACCTTCTCAGCATGGAGTGTGCAGGAGTGACAGTGCTCTGGAGGCATGGGCATGACTGGTCCAAGTCCTAGAAAGCTGACTGGGTCCCTACCTGTGACCCTCCCCTGGAGTTCGGTGCTGCAGCTCTGCTCCTCAAGATTTCACCTCTTCGCAGTCTTGATCGGTGGAAAGCTCCACGTCGGAGAGCCCAACCTCCATTGCCATAATCAATGAAATGTCTGAATCACTGCTGACTGCTGGCTCCTGTTCATCTGGCAGGGCAGAAAAGACAGGAAAAGGTCATGCCTTTCTGTTAACATATTACTGGGTTTTGGTTCTGTACCTGGAACCCAGAGGTCTCTCCACCAATGAGATTGTGATTAGATTACAGACCTTGCTCTTATTAATTATCTAAACGTACACAGAATCACACAGAATTTTCTAGGTTGGAGGAGACCTTCAAGGTCATCGAGTCTAACCCAACATAAAACATGATAAAAAAAGAGTCTGGATGGGTAACATTTTCTTCTCTTAATCCTCCCAGGGCTTTTTATCCAGGTCCTTCATGAACTTCCTCCCCACCACCTGAGAATTGCCCTCCTTGTCCCCTTTCACTTCCTTAACCTGGTTTCGTCCAACTCTCCCCACAAAGACAGCGAGTTAATGACAGAGTCATAGGCACTTGGTAGAGCAACTCAGTCATCAGCAAAACATTCCTAACAGGAAAAAAAATCTGCCCAAACCCTCATTAAATGACAGAATCTCAGAGGACATTTTTAAGAGGGCACTAGTCTAATGTAGGAACATGGACATTAGACCAGGACAAAACAAATCCAAGACTTTGGACCAGGCTACCTGCCTTCTCAAGTGTTTTTTTTCATCTTTTTCTAATCTCTTTAAATTCACTCTTTCCTCTGATTTGAAGATACCTTGCAGGTTCTTGATCCAGGCCAAAGGGATCTACCTTAATGCACCATGACCCCAAACACACTAAGAGTTGTATTGTGGACTTCTGCCAAACTACAAATCTCATTGTAAGAAGAACAACTCGGTTTTGTTTTGATCCCACAGCACTTAACGTGTATATTTAGCAGCAAATAAAGCCAACAGATTTTAAAGGACTAAGAGCTAATTTTCTTCCAAGAACAATCAGGGAAGCAAAGCACACTAGGGAGATTTTCAAAGGCATTAAACCCTCATAGGTGGCTGAGTCCCTGAGAGAAAAATTTGATGGTTTATATTTTCAAGTTTTTTAATTACAAAGATGCTATTTATACTGTAACAATACAATGTATTTAAATCTGTGGCAGTTTTTCCTTTACATATTTTATCTTTTAGACAATAGAAGCGGAGCCTGATTGATGCTAAAAAGTGTAAAAGTTGAATATCTAAAATAAGTAAGAAACACAACAGAGGAGCCAGGAAAATAATAACTCCTCACAGTTTAATTATTCACTTGAAGCTAAGTGAGCACAATTAGTCACCTCTCAAGAGCAGCATGCTTTTTAAATCTTTTATAGGAAAAACCCCCACATGTGTTTACTTGTGCTGGGATTAGACCTTATGTTCTGCACAGAAAGCTTGAATGGGATTTGCATTATTCAAACTGAAAGAGTCAGTGTTTTCCTTTATAATTCTTCCCACTTTTTACCATGGATTACTTTTATACTTTCTTGATTGCAAGATAAATAATTAATGCACACAACATCTTTACATCTCTATCTTTTTTTTTGCCCATTCAATCTGTCATTAGTAAACATTTCAAGGCATTGCTTCTGACTATGAATGTTTCCACTGGAGGAAGTATTTACAAGTTGAGTGATACATCCTGCAGACTTCAGTCGCCCTCAACGACACTGAACCTTGAGGTGGGCTGCTAGATCCTAGAGTAGATCAGAGCATCTCCAACACCTAAAGCATCATCTTTAGTGGAAACAGCTCCCTGAGTCACAATAATGTAGTTTCAGACCACTGGATTATTTATTATTCCTCTATAATTAATAGGATTCTTAAAAACAATGAAAATTATGCTTAAGAGCAAGTTAATATTTGCAAGACAGAGCTCCTGAGGCTTAGCCAGGTTGAACAGCCACTTGGAGCACTCTTGAGAGCCAAGGTGTTTTCCATCTGAACTAGCTGTGCAGAAGAAAAGGACTGGCTGAATAGTGACAGCCAGATGCATGCTGCAGAGGCAGGCAGAGCTGCCAACACCAAATGTCAGAGCATCCAACGAGCAGTGTTTAATAACGCTGAAATGTTATTTCAAGAATTGTTGTTCCTTCCAGGGTTGCACAACAGAAAAAAAAATCTCATCTGAGTTCAAGACAGGCAGATAGAACAGGAGCAGATTTGCAGCTCACCTGCCTAATATCTGATGGAGGTACACAGCACACACTCTCCAAACCATCCAACTCAAGTTTTACTTTACAAATCCTATACAGGAATTCAAATTCTTGGATCTTAGTCTTTGCAAAGTGTAGGCTTTGTAGTTTGTCTTCTTTGGAACTGAAGTGCAGGCTGGCAGGAATAAGGAACAATCCTAAAAGCACCCATACCTATGCTCTGGCAGTGCTTTTCCAGCACTGTGATAGTGCCTAGAAACAGAAGCACTCCACCCTCCTTGCTTGCTACCAGGGCAGCAGTTCAAAACCCTTAAAAAAAACCTTACAGCTTTGGCAGTGATGAGAACAACTTGGACATCACCATCCTTATACCTCCCCTTTCAGAGAAGCACTGACATTTCTTTGGAAGCTGTAGGCAACATAAGGAAATTAATGCACCCCTCAGCATTACCTGTGAACAGGAGTCCTGCTACTGACCCCAGCACACACGGATGAAACCCTGGGAGGCTGCAGAGGTCACACCAGACACGGAGCAGCTGTAGGGAACTCAGTCTGCAAGGTCTACAAACTGCCTCACCGTGGCTCCCCCACGCTTCCCAGGCTTGCCAGACCGTGCTGGTTTGTTTTGTTGGGTTTTACTTGGCTGGCTGCTCAATGACACAAGCCAGCACAGTTACTGTCATTTGTTAAAGGTAAGCAAACCTCAACTAGAGTGCAAGTGCCAGGAGCTTAGCCTGCGTTTTGCATCCCTGCCTTTCAGATCCTATTTACAATGACAAAGCTTAGACAATCGCACAGCTTCTACAGAAGATGCCCGACTCATTGTTAACAACCTTTATGATCTTTTTGGAAGTTTTTTGTAATTTCCTGTTTTTCTTAAAGCCCTGAAGTCAGATGAGGATCTCAACTTCCAGTGAAGATCTCAGCTTTCACCTAAAAATAAATGAAGTTTTAGAGGCAAAAAGGAAACAAAATGTTTTAAAAATTAAATCTCTGTTTTCTAGACAGATTTTGTCGGAATATCTGACTTGTGATTTTAGATACATGAAATTGGCAACCCTGTCTAACCACACACTCTCATACTTCCACTGTGTTTTACAGCACTTTTTGCCACGAGCAGAAAGCCTTTTGCTTAATGAAGCAAAAAGCACATCCCAAGCTGCTTTCCAGCCAGAGTGTTAGTGCCTACAGCAGGGAACTGTAGACCTCCCTGCCACATTCCTCTCATGTCAGTGAAACATAATACACCACAGCATGCTGCCTGTCCAGACAGACTTTTCCACTCACTTGTATTTCCTGACACACATTCTTTTGAGAGGTTAAATTGACCAAACTCCTTCTCTAGCCAATATTATTTTAAATCAATTACACTAACACAGGAAGAATATCACCAGGTAGATTTGGAAGTTGCCTACACAAAGGTGCTGCAGCCCTTACTTCTTGATAAGTGCCTCAAGTGACGCTTACATTTGAATATTACTGCAATCAAACATGGATAAAAATAGCTAATAACTCTGGTGCTTTGATAACAGTAAGATTGCACACTAGTAAGAGTTAACTACTGCTGCTGCTATTCATAAACCATTGGTGTAAGTCTGTAGCTGTTGTACACTAATAAATATTCCAAAAGAAGGAGGTCAGACAATGGGTTTCTAAGAATTTGATACTGCTTGCAAGAGGCTTGGGAGGGAGCTAAGCATTGAGCAGTGAGTGAAAAGTGCATTTACAAACCCATTCCTCTGCCAACATACAGGCATGGGCACCAGCTGAGATACCCTTGCAATAACCCACTCAAGGGTGAGAGACAAGCTGATGAAACTCTGGTGGACTTTGCACTCATGGAAGCCTCACTCCTGCTCACCACTGTGCTCCTCCCGAGGAGGCCACATCCCACACTCTCCTTTGATGTCCCTAGCACACAGACAAATTTTAGGGGCTTTCCTAAAATTGCTCTGGCTTGCCTCAGAGGCTGAGATTTCCCCCAGGCTCACCAAACTGTAAAAGCCCATGACTGGGCTCAAATGTCAATAAGCAATTTGCATCCAGGAAATCAGCAGAAAAATGAGACCACACTAAAATGTTAACAACAAAAGCTCCTTGGCATTAAATATATATCAGGTTTGTCTAAGATGGCACTTTTTTCCTTCTCCAGACCTTTGGGTAGCTCGCTGCTATTACACCTATTTGAGAATAAGCAGAAAAGTACTACTACTCCTTTCACATCCTTACTGCAGTGAAATATACCTTATTTCAGAACTCTTCAGTTTGCAGAAGACAGATTTAAACAAAACCATGAAATTCCTGGTGTCAGTTATGCTCCCAGATCTAGACAAGTGTCTAAAATACATGCACTACCATGAACCTTGTTCCAGTCTAGGGCTCACTTCTTCTAAGAAAACATTCAGATGTGTCCAGAAGGACTTTGCTTCATAAGAAACCAGAAATGTCACCATCTCCTAGAGCTTTGAGAACCTGATCAGAAAATATATCCAGAGTCACTAGAGGCATTGATATGGGATCTTTATCAAAACACATATTTCTCAGCTGGAAGCCACAGAAGAATGCCAGTATACAGTGCTATTCAGATTTTGATTCCAGTATAAGAACAACCACGACACAATTCATCACATTTGATTTATCAGAGAGGCATACCTAGAGTCTTCTATTTTTCTTTGTCTGCCTAAGAAAGCACTTTACCATTGCAGAGTATATTGTTAGTTGTTATTGTTTAGTAGGAGGCTACCATGGCTTTGCCATTGCATCACTTTGCTGTTCATAGTCTAAGAAGAAGAACATCTCATGAAATTATTACTTTAAATGGCAACTCCTTTCACAATAATACCAATTAAATTTATCACTAAGACCCCTTCTTTTAAAAATATTACTGATTGTTAAAATTATTCTCAAGTTAATAATCTCATACTTCTCCTTGGATCATTTTACAAGTCTCAAATTCCTTCCATATCATCTTGAGCATTGTAACACTTTAGAACAGGCCATAACTGCACTAACATCACATAAAATAAAATACATGTTAAAAAATGCCTATAAAATCTCTAATGCAACAGAAACAGTGGGGATGTGTTTGAGGAGAAAGGGTTATAAAACCCCTTGTAACTAATGCAGTCCTTCTGTAGACAGAGGCTAATAAAACAGATGAAGAAGTTTAGCTGGCTACAGTTGAGAACAGAGCTCTGGGGAAATATTTTATTGCTGTTCCTTAGAACCAGAGGGAGATTTATCTGAGCAGCAAGGGGAACAAGTACTTGAGTGTGGTAACTGCCTTTGGAAGGAAAGGTTAGAGTCTCTTTTGTAAAGAACAAGCCAGAGCCCTGTGAATGTACTAATAGCAACAGAGCTTCTTCCAGGAGGTAAAGCAGATGATGTCTGAAACATTTTGCAAAGAATATCCAGACTCCAGCACACAGGGTAAGAACCACACACCATGACCTGGCAAGATTAACTCAAGAGAACCCCTAAGTGGTTGAGAGATGTGATAGATGGGTCTGGATATGATGTAAAACACTCGAGGCTCTCCCAAAGTAAACCTGGGTTTTTTTTCCTTACTACTTAATAAAAGGGTAACAAAATTTCTTCCCTTAATCTTTTTCTAGGATGCATGGTTTGGGAGAATATACAGCATCTCTTATTGAACAACAGCCAAACACATGGTTCATTGTCTTAAAACATCTTGCAGTATGAAGGGCTAACATCATCATCATCATCAACTGGATATCACAGCCCAGTATCTCAAGCCAAGTTTGGAGAATTTATTAGTAATATAAATAATTTTCTGAGGCCTAAATTTGGAGCATGTTGTACTTAAGCAACTAACTACAACACCAGTTACCTGAGAAGACATTTTGTGCTTTAGCAGGACCAATAAACTCATTTTCAGAGAGAGTGCAGAAAGTATCAGAACCCAAATACTTTCTCCAAAAGAAAGGAAAAATAAATCCATCCAAATAAGGATATATAACACAGGAAGCAGACAGCAAACACATTTGCAGAAAGCTGAGCTAAAAAAGGGCAGAACACATACCAGATGTTATTGTATGGAAGCAGTTTGGTCCAACTGGCTGGAAAAGTAAAACTCCTTTTTTTCCCATTGTATATATATGTATATCTATCTTTAATGAGCATATTCTAAATCCCTGGGATTTTACCCAGGAATCAGAACACTCAGCCTTTGAAATTCACAGCACATATCAACATCATATTAGTAGTCAACACTCTGGAGATCAGTCTCCTCTCTGTGAGAGACTGGTTGACATTTTGGGAACTTTTTATCAGCTGTCTCAGTGGGGAGCTGCCAACCTTCTGTGATACAGCAAACATGCCTCTGCCACGGAAGACACAAGAAAACCTAATATTTTTGCTTTCAGTATAATTTCCTCTTTGTTCTTACTCTTATGGGTGATGCTCATCATGTTCCTGCCCTGGGACCAGCAGGGCAAACTCCTTCCATGGCCTAAATACTGCAACATCTTTTTCTTTTACGTGACTAGCCTTTCCTCTTTCCCAGTGGAAACTTAGTCAGAATTTGGTCACAAAGACTACCAGAACAGTCAATGCAGTCATCATACTGTCTCTTGCTTTACTTGTCATCATACTTGTAATCTTACTTTATGCTCTTAGGCAGGGATGCCACCTATTAGATTTTATTCACTACAAAGTGTTTTATTGCATCTTTGATCCCTTACCTCAGTCCCAGACTCTCTTCTTGTTTCACTGACAGACAAGAACCACTCTACTTCCTTCACAACAGGGCATCCAGCCCCTTAAACCTTTGCAAAGCTTCTCTTCCTTTCTCCCTCAAGGCCTTCCCACTGTCTGGAAGGAGAGAGGGACAGTGGGATGCTGCTGCACACCCTCCTTTACCTTTACCTCCTTCACCACTGGCCAGCCTCAGTGCCCACATACTGCACCAGGTGCACCTCTGGTCAGGATGTCATGTTCTTCCCATCCCACAGGAAGTTTAATAATAAATGTGGAAGTATTTCACTCAATGTGCCAAGTGGTACAAATACCATTATTTAGAACATGCAAAATTATTCACATCCTTGACTGAAAATCAAAAAATGACATTGCCTGGAAGAGGGGAAAACATTAAAAAAAACCAGTGAAGCATAGGGCTGCAAGTACACAACAGTTTTGATTTTCAAGTACCTTAGCTGCCTTTGGTATTATATTACTGCATTCAACACCTGTTACTGCAAGCTGTCCCTGCAGTAAACATGCTGTTACACATCTAAAACATCAGCTGTTGTGGTGTAGGGACTTTTTGCTGGGTTTTCTTAGCAGCTGCTGAACGACCTTGGTGTTACTGCAAAACAAGGAGCACAAAGTGATAAAGTTACAGAAAAAACATGCTTTGTCATGTTAATGGTGTGTAAGGGATCTTGCAAGGATTATCCCAGTAGCCAAGGTGAGACATGTGGAGAGACAAACACCCTTTGAGCAGTGAGCAAACTCCTTTACTCACATTGCCAGCCATTCAAACCTCTGAAGGGCCAGCAGGTATGAGACAAAAGCAGAGCTAAATGCTGTATGTACTAGTGTGTGTTGTACAACACACAGCCTATTGGCAGGCTGGCAGAATAAAGAGACTTTTACATCCAAGCAGCATGATCCCACAATTTAATCCTGTGCATCTCAGCTTTCATGGGCTATCCTGGGGACTGCTACTGTGAACTTTCTTATCTATATTTTAAAAACCTGTGTCAGCAGTGTGCTCTGCTTCCAACAAGCCTGAAAGAAGGAAGTAACAGCCTCACTCAGATACTGGATTGAATGAGCAAGAGTGTTATGGTGAGAGGAATTTCAGTTCTTGTGTTCCTAAGGAACATTAGCAAGAACATCTTTTGAAGGGGTGATCTAGAGAAGAACCAGCCAACACCACACAAATCCCTCGGAGCAGTCGTACTGCAGCAGTGTCCCCGGCTGGATACAATATTAAAACAGAAGACTCAAGGTTAGATAGTGGTTTCCAAACCCTTTTTTTCAGGTCTGATCATGCTGCAGAGCTGTGACCTCTTCCCTGGGCAACTCCATGGCAGAAAGCAGCTGCACAAAGCCAGCTGAGATTGCTCCTCCTCAGGGCTGCAGGGAAATGCAAGGAAGCATTTGGTGCTTGGAAGAGCAACATACCATGGGCACAGAATGAGACTAGGACATGGGAGTGGACATGCAGCTTTTAACAAATGTTAGAAACTCCTCACTCCTTCTTCAGGTCACATACAAGGTGGCTACTAGACAGTGAAAATCCACACAGGAGAAATTAATGCTGAGAACTTGATGTATAACATAAGACTGCTGTGACAAACCCCCCCAATATTTCTGCCTAATCACTATGAACTGATTCCTCAATTACAAGTATGCACACAGCTATAACAGAGAACAACAGACAACTCCTGTTTATTTTTGAATGAGGGGGTTGGAAAAGCTCACATAAGTCTGCCTGAGTTTGTCATGGCAGCATGTGCATGATTTTCCAATCTGTTTAAATACCTTTACTGCATAAGCTCTCAAAAACCCAGGTCACCAGCAAAGCATAGTGCTGAGGAATCAGATACTGAACTCTCCAGAGCAGCTACACCAAATATCCTTCAGCAAAGATACCACAAAAACACCTGTGCATATATTAGAGGATTTAATGAGCAAACACACAAGGAGGCGGCTGAAGAGCTCGATGGTGGTGGAGTTACTTGAATGAAGAGTGTGGACCTTCTCTCCCTCTCTCACACATGGTCATGCCTTCCTATCCAATGCTGCTAACAACTCTGGGCTCCACCTGAGATGCCAAGACCATTACCAGGATCAAGAGGCAAGTTGATAGCCCAGAACCTCATGGGCTTTAATTTTGTGCATGTCAGTAGGAACTCCTCCTCATCATGCATGTTGGGGACAGTGAACCTTCTCTGAAAATCAATTCCATTAGAAATGCCCATAATAAATTTTCACCCAGGGATGTCTTTCTCATTAGATATTAAAAAGAATAAACACAGTCATGAAGACAGAAGAGAAAAACCCCACAGAGGTGGTGGAGGAACCTGCATGTCAGATAAGTAATTTTTACTGCCGTCACTAGGAAAGTACAACTTCTAACAATTGCCAGCTTTGAAGTTTAATTTTCACTTTAGGGGAAGAACAGACTTCCTTTTTGCTCAGTATAAGGAAACAACGTGCCTGAGAATGGGCTTGACTCTGTTGCAGCAGCAGATCCAGTGCCTGAAGCAGGGCACAGCTGTAGGACCACTGTGCCTGACAAGTCAGAGCAGATTAGGACAGCATTCCATGCTCACCCATGCACAGGCCCTTCAGCATCCTCCACGCTATCCAAGGGCTGCCCACAAACAACAGACATGTGCAGAGACCCTAACATTGCATGTCACATCTTTTTCTTTTTACCCTCTGACACCTCACAGTGAAATCAGTCTCCCTCCCACCAGCTCACACCTGTGGATGTGCAGAAATTGTCTCCTGCCACATGCTCACAGGACTGACAGGTACATGTCCCCAAAAACCTGTGAGATGTCAGACCAAAGTACACTGCTTAGGCCTAAGATTAATTCTTGCAAGTCCATAAAAACAGAGAACACTTGACAGAAACAGCACAGAACTGTTAAAGAAAATATGGCTTTGAACTTTACAAGACTAACTAACGTGGTTTGATTTCAACAGCTTAGTTATATATCGTCTCAGGGCATGGGTTTATCTACTTACTGTAGCTCAAGAGATAAAGATTGAGTTAAGTGCAATTTAGCTGTAGACAAATTTGTAACAAGAGAAAAAAAACCCAAAATCATGGAGCCCCACCAATTTCTCAATGACTCTGTAAAAAATCCCAGTTTAAAAGCAAAGAACATGCTTTTCATTCTCCCAGACTCCATCAGGCTGTAGACATAGTCCTTCTTGATGGTGTGGCACCAGCAACAGTAAATATTCTGCATACATTGAAACAAAGTAAGAACCTGAACAGATACACCCTATAGCTTCAGTATTTCTTCTTTTCTGGGATGGGCACATAGGCAAACAGATTACAGAATGATCAATCACATAAGAACATTCATTTTTTCATACAGAAGGAACAATTTCTACTGTTTATATGTCTGTTAGCAATGAAGGAAAATAGCGTGACAAGCTGAAATGTCACCCCTTAATTTTATGAAAATTGCAATAGTTTTAAAAAAATAAATTGTAGGTGCTTTCAAAGCACTCTACCCTTTAAATCTCCGCCCTGTGGGCTTCCTACAGTATCCATACACCTCCTATTTTGAAGTCTCTAATTAAAAATTCAGCAAGGAAGCTTTCTTTAACATCCAGTTTCACAGAATCCTTACAGAAGGAAATTTTAATCCTAACTGAAAACAGTGTACACTTAATTTCTAGTGCCCCCTGTTCAGATACATTCTTGGTACTTGTATCTGATCCTCCCTCATACACAGAAAGGACAGCTCTGACCTTTACTGACCACTGACAACACTTAACATGAAGTACTACTGACTTCTGCAGCTTTCAGAAATGTCTCATTTAGACTGATTAACCTCAAATACTTCACTATTCTCACTGGAGCCCTACGTGGTGATGTTTTAAAACAACAGCAGGAAAAAAGGCAGACAAGTATAGAAACCAGGCTTTGAAACAGCATCATTGTAAGAGTACCTTTAACACAGGGAGTGTTCCTCTGTGCTTAGAGTGGAAGCTGCAAGAGACCTGCTCTGGAAGGGAACTCCTGGGTAGCTGAGACTACTCTCCACAATTGTAATGGCTGCACCACACAATCCCTTTCAGATTTGCTAGCAATTAGCATCATTCACTGCACCAGCCTCCCATCCATTCATCTCTGTGCCAGTGCAGAACTGCAGATGGGTGGCAGCTAAAAGCCATAATACCCAGTTTTCAAAAGAGCCCTTCATGCAACACCAAACTACAGAGGTTTGTTTTTTTTTTCCCCAACATCCTACAGTGACAATGAGTTCAGCTGCTAACTCTCCTTTCTCTTAAACATCACAAGCCTATCAAACCTTGCATTTTATATTCCAGTGTAATTATGCAGCTTTTGAACAGCTTTATCCCAGATCTGATCTTCCCTGCAGCCTACTCAACAGCATCACCATCAATAATGTATCTACAGCTGTGGCCAGTCCTCTGACTGAGAAGCAAATCTGATCAAGAGCCCCAACAGCTTGATCAGATGTGAATGTTTACACCTAAAAGCTTCTAAGTTTTCATTATTTGGATAGTCTGTGTACTGGGAAGGTCTATGTGTGCCACTAGGTCTGTGGGTCAGCCTTTTGCAGAGGGTGCAAATTACTCAGACTGCTTCTGGCATTTCTATATTGGCATGTAGGAGATGACATTGTCAGCTGGTAGGATCTATAAACCTCATGGAACTGGGACAGAGTACTAGCAGGAAAAGTAAAGGAGATTTCTGCAGTCTGAAATAGTTTCCATCAGGAACATCTAGCCCATCTCTACAAGATGTTCCTGATGGACACTATGGGCTAGATGTTCCTGATGGAAACTATTTTCTGTTTTCATTTCCTGAAAACTTAAGCAAAACTGCCTGATTTAATTGGTCCATGTGTAGTTGTTCTTATGAGAAACATGTCTCTTCTCATTAGTTTACAAACAATTAACCCCCCCCCCCCCCCCCCAAACTCAGAGATACCTTTCCTTTTGGAAAAGTAAACCTTTTTAATGTCCTTTTCATCTTCTTTAAGTTGCTTTTGTGGTTTAGTTAGAGGATTAAGCAATATTTTTTACCTAATCAAAAGAATTCCACAGTTAAACCCCATCACTAGCACATTAAATGGGGATTAAAATATGACTAGGAGGTGTACAGAACCACTGTTTGTTTGGAACAGAGATGTCCAAAATGTTGTGTCTTGTGGTAGGGCTGGTGCACCAGAAAATATTCTAACAAGCTTGTCTGAGTATGTTAATGCACATTTAATGCACTCACAGAGAACACATGAGTACAGAACAACAATCAAGCAAAGCTCTCATAAAGGAAGAGGTCAGCTGTTTATCTTGTTCATTTTGGAAAATTTAAATCACTTGATGCCAATCTCCTTTTAACTGGAACATTCCTTTGACAACCCTGCAATAGCTCAACATTTTTTTTTTCCCATTAAAAATAAATCTGGTGGGCCAGGCCAGGCCTGCTACACTCAAATATTCTCTGGAAAAAAATTATGAAAATAGCTTTATGTAAAGAAGAAGAAAAATAAAATTAGCATTTACAACAACTGAAACCAAATTGACTATTTTGATTTAAAGAGTTCAAATTAATTTAATGTGAGTCTCCTCCTGATCCTGTGTCTCCTTCCTGCCTCTCTTTCTGTTCAAAATGGGCCCATATTAAAAAGGTCATAGCACAATTTTTGTTGATCTGAAGTCTGAAACCAAAAGTTTTGTCTCTCCAGCCTAAAGCAAGAGTGCACACATTCCCTCCTCATTTACCTACCTCCTTCTGCTCCCTCCTCATGGTTCACACAAGTAACATGACAAAAAAGTGAGTTCCTTTTACTGGAATGCAAAATGCTGGGTGTGACTAAACCCAGAGAGGGGCAACCAGGACAATAAGGCAAAACTAACACCAAAAAGGGAGCTCAGCCTCACCTAGAGGCCACTAAAGCTGGCTAAAGGGCATCTGAGGATAATTTCTCACTTGCAAAGTGCCCTGGAGCCTCGGGTCTGGCTGGTAGGAAATCCTGCAGGCACACCAGCAGAAACTGGTTTTAGGCCATATAAATCTAGGGCCATTTAGCATTTCCTTTCAAACAAGCCTCCAGTCACAGTGTGGTTTCAACTGAACAACTTCTGGCACCAGAAAATCCCCTCCAAAGCCCAGCTTTTATCAGGGATGCCTGCTGAAACGCTTGTGGGAACATGAGAAAGGCCAAACCCAGGACATCCATTTTCCAAGTTTCTTCTTAGAGCAGTGGATGGGAAAGGTCAATTTTAGTTTGAACAAATTGCAGCTGGGATTTTACTAGAAAATATGTTCATTAGGTCACTTGGCCACCATCACTAGCATCAAAATCTCCCTAACACTCTATATGTGAAACTCAAATTTAAACAGGATAACTTAAAACCACTGCTCCTTTGCATGAAAAACCTTTGTCTCTGTCCCAATTTTTTAAGTTAATATATAGTCCTGTTCCTCCTTCTTTTGTGTTGAGCATTCACACTCCCCAGAGAGGCAGAAGAAAGAGTTTTTTACCCTATATAATGATACCTCCCTAGAAAAATAAAAGTAATAAAACCACTCTAACCATCTGGAAACCAACCATGTAACTTCAAAAAACATAAATGCCTTTGCACTGTTCATTATTATTTCCCTTGGGTACACTACTGTAAAGTTAGAGTCAAAACTCTGTGACATGAAGTTTGGTTTTAACCCCTTTTGCCATTCCTTTTTTATTCAAGTTTCTTCAATTTCCACTCCTCTCTTTGAAAAGTGGTCACATCCAGGAAGTTCCCAGGCAGTTCCAGAACAAGCTGGACCCCAGGAACCTTTAGAAAAGAAAAGACTTAAATATTGGTGTATTTTAAATCTAGTCTGGAGAAAGGGCTTTTAGAAGCTGAGTACCAGTTTATAGTAAATTTTAGGTTTTTACAAGGGAAGTGGTCTTGCATCTTTCAGTGACAATCAAGCAAAAACTGAAGGATTCATTTAGGAAAAATAAAAGACAGAAGGAATTAATTACTGCAAACACATGTAATTCTTTCTGCCCTGTGGAATATGCAGTTATAGTAGTTTAACAATTAATTTTTGAGGGTGAACAACTGAAAACACAACCCTTCTACCAAAGCTCTCCTCCAAAACTGTTTCCTTGGAAGTGCACTCTTAGGCTGCAGGTTTCTCTACAGCTGGAATCATGTTTCATCTCCCAGAGCAGCTTGGCAGAGGGTCATTTTTCTAAAATTTCTTTCTTTGAGACTATTTTGGTCTTACAGACTGACAGCTACTCATGTGCAGAAAGACAATTTGCTGGTTCCACTACCTTTTCAAAATGCAATTACAGGGAAGTAATGAAGTTTAGCAACACCTTAGCTGAATTCAATATCCTGTGCACCCAAGGGCAAAATCTGAAGTCAGGTTTCTCATGCATACGTGACACCACATTTGGTGGCTGCCTCCCAAAGAAACCTGAGCAGTTGAAAACACTGTTATTTAATTACCTGTGCAAGGAACTGGCAGATTTTAAAACCCCTTTTTGTGATTTTTTTCCCCCCACTGAGATGGTACAATTTAATAAATTTAATAAAGCTATTTCAGCTAAGTGTTTTTCATATTCTGACTTGGCCAGTGGCACCCTTATTCTATACACTTTCTGTAGGAGCATTTTTTTCATTGCCTTATAGCACTATGCTACCTAGAGAGAGGAAAATAGAGCAAAAATTCAGAGATCTGCAGGTAAGTTGTTTTGCACATTGTGTATATTGATACATGGCTTAATTACTGCCACCCAACAGAGCTTATGTTCTTGCCTACTCCCTCAGATTTGTTAACATGAGTTACAATGAAAAGAACAGTCAAATGTATTGGCACTTGCAAAAGACAGTCACACTAAAAGGCCAGTTTGGGTGGATATTCATGAATGCAACTCTGATGCTAGTGTGCATTGTGCTGAGTGCAGCCTTGAGGATATTCCCCAGGATATCAGCCTTGCCCCTGGAGTGGCAAAGATGGCCAAGAAGATATCCAGCTGGGCAAGAATATATCCTTGTGGGTCCTATTTTCAGCATCCCTAAATGGGAGGGCTTATGCACCCCTCCCATTCCCAGGCTCTCAGCCAGGAGAAAATCCTCTAATGTGTGCCAGAAGCTGGATATTTCCTCTTGGATAGCTTGACCTGTTACTTCCTTCTCTTCCAATCAATTCCTATTTTCTATAAACACTCATAAGTCAGTTTCTCCATCTGACCTATCAGTCTCAGAGCATCAGTTTCAGGCACCATCTTCACTTAAAATTGCCCACATCCACAACAACAGAAGGTCCAGGTACTGAGAATTTAGTAAGAACTCTCACTTCTAGGTGAAATGGCCTGGTTATGGTGGCAGCCCTGGAGGATCCCTGAAGCACCCTAATTTCTGCAGGGGTTAGAGGAAAGTGATGAAAAAATGAGCAGGACTTCACTAGTATTTTAGGAGCAAATATCACTGATTTTTTTTTTTTTTCTTTTTTGAGGCTGAAATAATAGCGTGACAGAGACTGTGAAAGTTTGAGCTGTTGCCCCTACAGGAGTCTGGAGAAAATTTAGAGCAGAGCAGTTCTGGATGCTTCATGCAGGCCAAACACCTCCTGCAAGGCTGTTTTTCTACCATAAAAACCCCATCACATAGTTACATGCACACTCCCCCCTCCCTTTCACTTGATCTCTTCTAAATGCAACTCTCTCATGTTTTTTAAGAAATCAGAATTGCTGGTTACAACACAAGAACTACAGGTGTAAGCATGCACATGGTCCTTTCAATTCTTGTGAAAAACCAGTTAGTTGCCTAGTGCAAATGATTCTCTTGTACTCCCACAGGCTCACAGCCTGCAGGGATAAGGAGAAAAACACAATGTACCATTGACTGGTAACATTTGATCAGCAGAGCTCTTGCCTGACTTTTCATTTGAGGAGCACTAGGGAGCACTAAGGCCAAGGCACACTCATGAAGCCAATGCAGCCAGAACAAAATACATCCAAGCAGAATCAAGAGAGACTGCTGCAGAAATGCCACTACTTTCTGCCTCTGTACCTCAGCCTCTTGTTTTTACTCTCCAAGAGGCACAGCTGCCTTTTCACTGTCTTTCTTTTCCCACTAAATTTATGAGCCCAGTCTGCTTGCTGTGGTCTGCTCTTACCTGTGAGGTTTCTGAAGTGGGTCCATGGCTGTGAATGCCCTGAGTGATTCAGCAGAGCCTGGCCCTGCTGGAGGTCTCTGAGGGCTGCAGTACAAGGGAGCACTACTTTTACCTTGCCTATCTGAAATTACAGCAGCAACCAGAGGCACTGACTCTGGAATCCTCCCCTTCCTCTGCCTGCCTTACTACAGAACCACTGCTCTGCCACGTTTCCTATTTTCAGGTGCTGATCCAAGCTGGATCCTGGTGTCTCCCATTTGGTTTTGCTTCTGAATTGACAAGAAAAAGATGCAGAATCAGAGTAGCACATTGTATCTTAAACAGTACTCCCTGATGATTTCAGTGGAGGTTTTTGCATAAAAACTGATGAGAATAAAAAACTCCAGACAATACAAATGTGAACACGAGTCCTAAACAATCAAGTCAATTGTATGCATGATGCTGAACATCTCTTGCAAGGCAAGGCTTTTGTTGTCAAGTATAAATCAAAGATTAGCTAGCATGAAGTCATCATTTGTATTTGCTGTGCAGAAATGCTTTGTATTTCACTTCTCAACATATGGAAAGGAGCAGCAGTTTTATAACAGATAAACATCCCTGTCCATTCAGAGCCTGGCAGGAGTCTCATAGGTGTATGCAATAATCCAGAACACATTTTTAGTGCCAGCTACGTTTTACTTGGTGACTCTTTCAAACCCCCAGTGCTATGTTGGCATCAGCATTAGTCCCAAAACAATGAGCTAGGAACTCAGCTCGTTGGAAGCTTCAGTCCATGACAATTATTTAGTGCAATATCCACACAAGATTTTAGCAGAGCCACCAGGACTTACGTCACACACCAGGCACAAGGGACCCAATCTGCTCAGTCTTTAACTAGGTCCCATCAGTATTCTCTCTCTGGGACAGTATTAGGACTTGCTAATGCAAGTGTTAATAACTTGCTGTATTAACTAGTATCTAGGGAGTTTTCCCACCTTTTTCTCCTCCTCTACATTCCACCCATAAAACCCCACTATTAATAGCAAAGTCAAGTGGTTACAAGACAACAGTGGATGAGATTTTTATCATGCACTTTCAATCCCCTTCCAAAGGCTGACTATTCTTCACAAAGACATTTTAGACATACACAGATCAAAATAATTACCTGAAAAGTTATATTAATAGAGTTAATGAAGAGCTATCAGAGAGATTTGAAAGGGTCCTAACAATCACAATGAGCTGTACGTTGGCAGGGTTTTATGGAAAGAACAAAATGAGAGGCAGAAAAGGAACTGCTGATATTGTCTAGACTGCCCACACTGCTGTACAGTGTGCCAAACTCTGTGGACTTTGCAGGTGATATGACACCTTGGGGGAAAGTTTGTGGTTTTTCACACTAAATGTCCTGCTCATGTGTGCACTAGAAATTTTTATGGATCTTCCTCCAACTACGGAGATAATACTAGTGGGATTTCGGAGGCCCTATGCTGTGGGATGAGACATCCCACTGAATAGAACTTAAAAGCTTGTCTAAATTGAAAAACTAGAAGTATTTATGAAAAGAAGGTAAAGACAGTGCACATTATTTACTGCAGAAATCACTAAGTGCTTGAGGGAGACAAACGACCATGGATGCTATAAAAGAATAAAAAATTAAAACTACTTTTCAACTGCCAGTGTCACCATGCCTTTAGAATATCTAGATGCTACTTTCCCAGAAAATTACCTTTTTTAACCATATCATTCAATCCCAGCTGAGCCTGACCCAAAGAACATTGCAATAGCCTCCTCAAATCTTAAACCCACCCTCTGAAGCTGATCTAGCTCAGAGCTCCTTCAAGTTCAGACCTTGGCCAAGTCCAGCTCACACTCATATCATACATGGAGCAGGAAATTCCACCTGCACTGAGATTTCCAAAAATGTTACCATTTTGCATAACACACTACTAAAAATTAGGCACCACAGATTGCTATGATGCATTATTGTGGAAAAAGATCCTTAGGTTTTGTTCTTTCATACGCTGTGGAGAGCTGAAAAAGTCTGAGCAGCAAGTTCAGCTGAGATGAACTCTTATGTATTTCACATTATTTTTCCCCATCCACTTCCCCCCTCTTTTTTTTTTTCCCAAAACTCCAGTTCTTCACTTTTTCCATGAATATCTTTTCAGCAACCTGTTACAGAAATACATGCTATACCAGGATCCTACACAATATCCCACCACAGACAGTAGTCACTAACACCAAATACTGAACAGACTTTGAGCTGTGGATATGCCCAAGTGACTTGATGAAGGCTTGGATCTTGCTAAAAGGCAGCCAAGAGAAACTGATGATCCATTTTTAAGCATTCAGTGCTACTAAACAGGAGATTCTTGATTTAGCAAGGAACCCTAGGGCATAGTTCCATCCAGATGTTCAGAGTACACAACATTTCTGAGGGTGCCACAGATATCAGAAGCATGGGAAGCAAAAGGGAGGGAGAGAAGGTGAGATGTCTGCTGAGCATATGCACAGAAATAAGAAGAAAAGAACTGGCTGAGTTCCAGAAATTAAGATCTGGCCCCACTGAAGTATGGAGGAGCTTTGCCACCAGGGAGACAGAATTTTACCCAATGTGAACAGTATTCTGGGAATAACTTCCCTCCAGACACACTGTGGGAGGTCTTCTGGCTCTGAATAATCACTGGAAACACAGAAAGGGAAATTAAACCCAAACCAAGACAACAATACCAGAACGATTAATCAAGAGACAAAAAAGAACGTAACAACAGTGAAGTGAAAAGTGTTGCAGAAGTGGGTGGAAAGAAGGTGGCAAGTCCTTTACCTCCTGGACCCTGAACTTTGTGAGGAACAAGAGAGGATGCAAGGATTTGTGATGCTGGGTAGGCTACACTGGAGTCTTGGAGTCTGCACAGATTCAATAACAAGGGGGGGGAAAAAGCTGTAGTGCAGATTCAGCCTTGGAGTAGGCTCCCATTAGTAATGCTATATAAAGAGGCCAGAACCTAGCAACTTCAGCAAAGATTCCTAGGAGCAATCAGCATCATCATTACAAATTCCCAGGCAGGCTAGTTCACAGAAAGGGCACGCTCAGCAAGCTCTGCAGTTGTGTAACTGAGCATTCTGGATATGAGGAATACAATAAACAGACACAATGCCTATAAAGCTCCATCTACTCTGACAGCTATGACCCAGTTACTTAGCCTACAGTTGTCCTCTGATTTAGTTAGCATTTAGATTCATACCACAACTGTATATAAGGTCCTGGATGTTTCCCTTTTCACTGCCTTAAGAGTTCAGGTTGCCTACAATGCCAAGTTCTACCTTTTACACCACCTGAACCCTCCAAAGTCACATGAGGCAACTAGAGAGTCAAATTCCCAGAACTGCTGGAAGTCAGCCCCTAACTCCCAACCAAAGACCTCTTCTTTGCTGCAGCTCTGCTGCAAAAAGGGACTAAGTGGCTCTGCTGGGAGCTGCTGCAAAATGCACCATGCTGGATGCAGTGGTGACAGCAGGGAAACTTGCACATCCATCACTGACAAATATTCAGGTAATGTACTGCCCTTTAGATGAGAAATCCAGATGAAGATTCATGGCTACACATCAATGATGAATGAACGACAGCAGCTAACTAAGCATTAAACCAGATTTCCCTGAGTGACCGTGTGACAACCACAGCATAGGCTGGCTTCTGGAAGGTTCCAAGGTGATTTGAGCTTTTCTCAGGCCTCCCTTCCTCTCAAAACAACTGGAATTCTTGCTTCCCCACCCACACCTCTGACAGGTTCACAACCTTCACAGAGCTTGGGTCATCTGCCAGTCTTCTCTCCCTGCTCTCTTCTCTTGCTGTCTCTCATATAACCAGGAAAAAATCCTTTTCACAGTCCTTCCCTGGGCATGGCCAGCCTCCTCAGGTGATGAGCATCTCCTGATGCTCTGTAGCTTGCTGTGTGTGTGCCTGGTCTTGGTGCAAGTTCCCTGTTCGTGGGCTCTGCTGTCAGCCCTCAGGATTGTCCATCTTCAGGTCTATCGTCCAATATTATCAAAGGTAAGGGGAAAAATAGAGGGCAAGGTGGAAAACAAAGGGCACCAAGGCAAAATCAAGCATCTTTGGAGGCCTTGCAGCATTCTACTGGCTCTGAGCAAGCTTTTCACCCAGTTACTTAACTTAGCTGGCAACTTGGAAAATGAATTAAAAATGTGTTTGTTCCTTCTGCCAACTCTTGAAACAAATCTGGAGGGAAGAGAGTGCCTGGAGAGTTACTGAGCTCTTGTGCTCCCTGGCAGCCTCAACACCATTGTTACCCCTGGTAGAGAAACCAGAAGAGCTGCTTCTCAGCCTGACAAGATCCTGGGATGAAGAGCACGGACTGCCCCTCGTGCTGGGCTGTGGACCAGGCTGCTGGCTTTCCCCAGCATGTGTCATGCAGCTGTGTGTGTAAGGGGCACCCCACAGCTCTCCTGCCAAGCCCTAGGAGTGTGGATCTTGCAAAGAACTGCTGGGCAAGGACCTTTATCTGTGAGAGGATCTACTTGCTTCTGGAGTGCTAAAGGGCAGAGCAGAGACCAGCATTTAGCCCAGTCTTTATTACACTGTGGTGCCATCTTTCCTTTGTTTTTTTTAAATCAGCCTTACATGCATTTGAAAGCAATTACTGGAAAGAACAAAATGCCATCCTGTTCTGAACAGCTCTTGCCAGCTGAGGAGACTTGAGGAAACCAAATGGCCCCAGCTGGCAGGCTGAGCATGGGAGATGGCTGGGATTATAACCTTGCTGCTCACCCCTTGCTGGATCCAGAACTTGGACCATAAAAGGACCAAACCTGAAACCTGAACTCCACAAAACAGTGTAAAAATCCCTTCCTGGTCACCTGTATCTCAGGTCACAAGTCCAGTGTTTCTAGAAGTTATTTTCCCTTGCATGACACTGGCTACAACATGAGAGAGAGTAAGAAGAGCAATGTAAAATCATTTCAGCCTAGTGCCATCATGTCTCTCCTACCTTTTACACATAATAATATTACTTGCCTCCTTTTTCATGCCCAGGCCCATAGCAGTACCTAGAAATCATTGAAAATGTACATTTTTTTTCCAGAACACAAACTCTATACACAAAACTGTATTTTATCACATTCTTCTACCTCCCTTCAAGCGTATCTGATGATTTTCTATAATAGTCTTGTCAATACAGCAACTGGTATCAAACAGATAGGTTATTTTCTACTGATCTGCTATTTTACCTAAAAATGAGAATTTTAGACTGGCACAGTCCTCACTCAAAACAGCTGACAACATTCCTTTTAAACTGTCAGAAGCAGATTCTCAACAGAGAACGTAATTTTTAGGAACAGAGACATACAGACATTTTGAGAATTACTTGTTCAAATGGTACAGCTTACAGACCTTACACAAGTGAAAACTTAAAGACACTGAAAGGGCATAAAATTCTCCTTTTGTTTTTGATAAATCATCTGTGTTGTTTAAGTGCACTCAGGCTTTCAAGTACAGGAGCTCTGACCATCAGCAGAACATGCCATAATTGAATTTACTTACCCTGTAGATTCCTGCCGGGTTTAAAACAAGGCCATTGCTCCAGTGGAAAGCACTCAAAGGCGGCTCACTAGAAACGGGTTTGTGGCTGAGGTTTCTAAACATTTCTTTCAGTGCAAATCCTGCCAGAGATTGGAACTTACTGCTTGTTGTGAAGTTCCCCTCTCCAGCCTGGGGCAAGGAGTCCCCGTCCTGGATGACCTGCAGCGCTCCCAGGGGGCGGGCCGGGGGATCCAGCGCCACCGAGCTCTCGTTCACGGTAATGTCGCTGGCTCCCGTGATCTGGTTGGTCGGCGGGCCTCCTATGGATGCTTCCAAGTCTGGAGGTATATCATCCATGCAATCTGCATTGGGCTAAGGGGAAGAAAAAGGAGAAAAATCGAGCTCCTACCTGATAAAAAGATGCAATTTACTTCGTACTTCTTCTTCAGATTCTATTGCTTTATTTCGGTATTGAAAATGACAACATAATGAATAAAGACACAGAGTTTGTCATCACGTACTTGATACAATCTGTTGGAAGAGAGACCCAAAGTATGCCATGGAAATATTGAGTATTAAACTGTGTCACCTACAATTGCTAAACACTCTTATTTATATTTTTAAAATGGCTTGGGAATGTGCACATCAAAAAGGTGACTCACTTATTGGTATGATCTGCTCAACATAGCCAGATTGCTGAATCAGATCACAAATGTAAACAGAGACAGGAGCTGAAGGAGAACAATTATCTTTTCCTGAAATATACATTTTACAGAGCCAGTTTCTGAGCTTACAGGAATAAGAATTCAAGAAGAAACTGCCTGTGGGTGCATCTATGTGTGTGGTGCAAAACTAGAAGCTAAAGCTCTTTGTAAGACAAGTTTCTAAACGTCAAAAGATCGTTACCTTTGCTAATACTATATTTCCTACAAAATACAATTATGAGAAAAGAAACAGACAACAATGGGAAACTGAAGAGCATTATTTGATTCACAGTCTTTCTTGCTGTGTGAAGCAAGACCAGCAACAGAGACATAGCAAGACTGAGCTGCAATGTGTGGACACCTGGTTTAGTCTGAAAAAGTTAATTTGTTTCCATTTATCTTTATTCTCTAGGAGCCAGACAGTTAATCTGGATTGGTCACCAAGGTTTCCTCTAACTTCAGGGGTTTGAGACATTTTTGCTGTGCGATTCATGCCCTAGCCCTAGGTATGAACTGCTCCCTGTGCTCAGCACTAAGCAGAGCCAGGGCTGCCAGGCTGGGACCCTGACGTTCAGATGGCCAGAGTCAGGGGAGCTGCACTGTGCTCGGTGGATCTCATGTTTTTCCTGTGCTTAGTCGCCTCATGTGCCAAGGCACTTTGGAAAATCTCACTGCCTGCCTACCTCCAACAGCAGGCACCAAGAAACTAAGCAAAATATGATACAGCAAAGGCTTAAAGAGAGATTTAACTTTAAGCACAGGAGAAATCCCCTTGATTCAAGCACAGAAGGTTACCATATGTTTACTTTTTTTTTTTTTTCAGAATCAGGAATTTAGCATGTTTCCTCTTTTCTCACACGTTCCCTATCCGATTGTTGTCCCCTCTTAAGTATTTTTCCACAAGTGTTCCTAATGAAAAAGACTGGCAATTTAAGCAGTCTTGTATCCACAAACTGAAGTTTGGAATTAAAACTAGAATTGTTGTTGTCTGGCTCCAGTCTAACCCACAAGCAGCAAGAATGCCTCAAATTTGGGATAAAAAAGACACATTCTAGACCAGGTGTTAATCAAACTCATTGAGTCTCTACTTTTCCAAGGGAAGTACCAATCATTTAATTGTAGGACAGGGATCCAAAATTATCCCTTAGATCTATCACTCTTTCCCCCTCTCTTACAAAACAATATTGTCAGAATTTCATTTTTAATTTCATTTACCTTTGATGGCAGTGTATATTAAAAACAAAAGGCCTATTTTTTCTTCTCTTATAGGAAAAAAAAATTTCCATTTTTCAGGGGATCAGTTGTCTGTCCTTTGCTCTGATTCTAGTTATTCCTAGAATGGGGTTTTATCACAAACTTTTAAAGCTTTTAAAGAGCGGGATTATAATTGAAAACATTAAAGATGCAAAAAAAAATATTGCTTGATATAATTAATCCCTTTATTCCTGAATCATTTTAATTGAAAAAAAATGCCCCAAATGAAGCAGCATGCTATAAAACTAATTATATGAAATACTGATCAGAAAAAAACCCCAAACCATTATGGCTTTGGCTGTCAGAGTGACCCAGATACAGTTGCTAAGTTTAATTATATTGGTTTCACTTGTGCCCTGCGTGCAAGTGCTTTGAGAGCACAATTCCACTAAGTCAAGGGAAAGCTTTGTATTGGCTTCTGAGGGCTTGGCTAAGGCTCTTAGTGAATAGCTTCAAGTCATACAATCTGCTGCCAAAAATGCAGCTGCCTGCATACCCAGCAGATGTTTGCAGAAAAGGGAGAGAAGCAGAGGGAAACTATTTTATGTGATATGATTGTCCCAACAGCAATGTAGCTCTTTGAAAGTGAAAGACACTCTCACTGGTAATCCATTTCAAATATTGCAGGTGTAGTCTGAGCTGGTTTTGCCAGCAAAGAGTGGAAAAGGTCAGGCCAAGCATTTGCTGGTAGAGACTTAGTTAGTAATCCTCTGGAGCTGCAGAGTGCCACGGAGAAAAGTGGAAGTGTTGGGGTGCTCAGCGACTGTGAAAATGAGTGCAGGAGTTTTGGTGCCTCACAGCTGCCTGGGGAATCTGAGCTTAGGGTAGATAATATTTTAAGTCTCTATTACAAAGTAAATGCAGAGTTTAGGTGTGAGTTGAATGGAAATATTTAGATATTTGGGGTTTAAGCTATCCTTTCCTGGAACCCCCAAAGTTTTCCTGCGAAATGAAGTTAACAGTTGCATCACCTCTCAATATACTAAAGGCATTATACATGCTTAGCAGAAAAGGTAGCCAAACTGTTTCAACGAATTACCCTAGCTACAATTCCCTGCTTTTTTTTCCCCTTGCATGTTTTTTAGTTTGGATTATATTAGGTTTATCAACATATCTGCCTGCAACCTGCTTCCCAGCCTCCATGAAACTGAGTTCTCTGAGAACGGCTGTACCAGCTCCCCAGTGTGTTCACATGAGCTGCTTTACTTCATGCAGCTCTTTCAAAGCTGAACTGCTGCATCCCTGACTGAAACTCGGGGGGCTATTTACAGCACCTCTTAATGCATCAGCTGGGGGGGTCAGTATTGGACTTCACAAGCCTTGCACAGGGGGGAGAGTGCCTTGCTCCTTCCTGCTGAGGGCCCTGAGCTCCGTGGTAGCTCCAGTTGGGAAACTGTAAGGCAGGCAGGACACACACTATCTGAATGCAAACATACCACTCAGAGAGATCAATTACTTTGGCAGTTTCCAACCACCTTGAAAGGTTCCAAATAACAAAGAGCTTAACAATTTCTTGTATGTCATGTGTTCCACCACATGCTTAGGAACTGGGAAAAATGGCCCTTAACTGCAATTAGGAGTAGAGATATTGCTTCAGATAGACTTTAAGAGAAATCTGACAGAAAAAGGACTTGCTTCCCCAAAACAAGCTATTAGTTGTCCTTGATGAGTATAGCAGAGAAAATTTTATTTTGCAGGCTTTCTGCTTTCAGATTTGAACTGAGGGCATGATTAAAAAATTAAATCCAGTTCTGAAAGCTATGTGAAAGATTCCATAAATCCACCAAAACACCAGTGAACAATCTCCTGCTCCACCAAGCAGACAGCCACAGACACAAATCCCAACACCCAACCAATCCCCATACACACACTCCTCCTTGCTAATACAAGCGGGGTGCAGGACAGAGGCAGAAGTCAGATATTTCCAACTGTACTTCCCTTAATAAAGCAATTCATTATTCAATAACATGGCAAAAAGAGTAAGATGGGAAGAGACAGGCAAAGGCTAGGGATACACTCAGGTGGCTGGTGTTTCTCTTCTGCCCTGCTGGGCTGCTCTGCAAAGTGCTTACCGGAATCCCTAGAGCTTTTAGGATATTCATTTTACACATCGGGCAGGTACGGTGGTCTAGCAGCCAGGGGTCTACACAGGACTTGTGGAAAAGATGCCTGCAATGAAAACCAGGATATCTCAATTCAAATGCACCACAGCACAATTCACCACTCAGCACCAGATGATTCTCAATCTCTTTCAGTGAGAGTATTTCAACTGGTGCAGTTTGTGACCTCTGCAAGGACTGCAGAACTAGGTCCTGTGCACACAGGGCTAAAATGATTCCTGCAGCAACTCAAGCACATGTGCACATTTCAACGTGTTTGGAATAGAAGACATACATATTTAAAGGCTTAGGGAAAATATACAAAGTGCATTAGCAAACCCCATGTCCTTTAAATGTTAAAGGCTGTCAGTAAACAAAAGCTGCTTGCTTGTAAAGGCAAAAATCACGTTAGCTTTTCTTAATAGCTCTACAGACAAACCTGATTACACATAATTTAAATGTGAAGCCATTGAGGGTCTAGTATTTTTCAGGATAGAGACATAAAGAAATAAACTGAATTTGGGAAAAAAATTATTTAAACAGAAGAACCAGTACAATGCTTTAAAAAATATTCTCTCTGACTTCCCTGGTCTTTAGAAGCTTCCCATCAGAGAGAGCTCCTACACAATTCCCTGAAGGAATTATTGCTAATCCTGTTCTGAGTCTGAAGCAACTACCAAGCAACTCCCTGAGCCCTGTAGCTACTGGGCACCACCTTCCCTAAACCTTAATCAGGTGGAGGAACTGAAAGTTTCTTGTTTAGCTTTGCCTTTAACAAACTGATGATGCCTGTAAAGATCTTTGGTGTGTGTACCTGACTGGCAGGCTGTATCCTCTCTGGAGAGCATATTCTGTTACTAGGAGTACTGGGACACATTGCTTAACCCAGAGGCTGGCCAGGCACTGGAACTGGCTGCCCAGGGAAGTGCTGTCTGGAGGTGTTTAGGATGAGTGGATGTGGCACTTGGAGACATGCTTTAGTGGTGGCCTTGGCAGTGCTGGGTCTATTGCTGGACTTGAAACACCTGAACATCTGGATGATCCTCAGGCTCTGCCTGGAGCACGGCACATAGCAGTCTCTACAAGGAAATGCAATCTCTGAGAGAGCCAGAGTCGCCAAATGTACCAAAGTAGATCCTAAATAATTAGTAATGCTAATTATTCTAAATATTTAACTGCTACCTGTTCAGCAGAATGGGTCAGCAGATGCATTGTGTTGCTAAACAGCAAATTATTGCATTCCTGTGCTTTGTATCACTTTATACAACTACAGGAAAGGGCAAACATTCTTGGAAGTTTGGTCTAGTCCAATTATATCAGCTGGCTGGGGCATCAAACCTCATTTGATCCTGTATGTCAACATGATTAATCAAAGCATTGTGATATTTGAAGTTTAAGCCACTACTTTAATAAGGCTACCAAAGTTTCCAGCTGCCCTTCCAAACAAAACCTTAGCTAATGGATACCAACAAATGAACCAGTTTTTGGTATCTGTCCTGCTTAACATTTCCTTCCTTCTATCTTAGGAGGGGCACATTCAGCAGATCATCAGACAAGAATTCTGAATAGGTGAAAGCATAAAGATACAGTTCTTAGGCACATGTAATTTTACATTTAAAAGTCTAACCTATAGATTTTCTTGAGTTTGTTAATTCATGGAGGGTACTGAAAGTCTTGCCTTTTAGCTACACGAAATAATGATGAAATTAGTGATTGGTTTTCTTTAATTATATAATCGAATTCATAAATATGCTTACTGGCAAACATCTGAAGCACGTTTGTGCCAAAATAATCAGTCTATTTACAAAAACTAAGATATTTATTAATCTCTCAGTAAACAAAACAGATTTCCAAAATCTGTTTTGAATAACAAATATGTAGTTTTATGTACCAAGACATTTTACCATAGACCAGAAAATCCCCTTTCATTTTCAATTTCCAGCTTTGAAAGCCTCAGTAAAACTGGGGTTCATATTAGAGAATTTAATGATGTTTGTTCATCACCAAAAGCTTGCAATGCTTTCATGCCTTAAAGACTTTAAAATCTGATGTTCGGTGTTCCTAAAGTTGGCTTCAAAAACAATATTCTAAAATAAATCCTAACAATGCCAAGTAATTTAAATACATGACAGATCTTGTCACTTTGCACTTCTCAATACTAATTTAGTCATGTATTATGACTCCATTAATTTCAGATTTAATATGTACTACAGAAGGAACTTATTTGACAGAAATCCACAGAATAAAGGAATGCTACTGGAAATCAGATAAAGATTTGCCTTTTAAAATTTTTGTACTGCATTATACAATTAGAGCTCTTATAATATCTGTTTCAAACATGTAAACATTTGTGCAGAAAGGCAAGGTGGCAGGCCTTGCAGATTTGGATTTGAGAGTTTACTAGGTATAGCACTATGTACATGCTTATGGCATTCAACAAATTGTCAATTGTTTTATGTTACAAAGGCAGGCAAAAGAAGGGTCAGCATAAAGACAAGAGCAAATGCAGTATTTCACTGTCACATGGTAAGATAAAGATGGAAAAATATCAACTGCAACAAAACCCCCTCCCTTTGCAGTTCTGACTGATGCAAGATTTAAATGGAAGGAGAGGATAGAGCCATCATGGATGATTTCAGAATTAATGACCCATACAGGGAGGCAGTAAGAGATGGTTCAGGCTCAGGACATGGCTTTGACAATCAAAGTCAAAGCTAGAAAAGAAGACAGGTTTTTTTCCCTGTTGTGTGCAACCACATTCATTGCAAAACAATGTTAATTTGGATGGGTTGAAAAGTTTCTCAAAAGAATGCAATTCATTAGTTGACAGGGAGGAAGGCGAGATGTTGTTACACCCTCACACAAAAAGGTTTTCTTAAGGGAAAGGAAACAACTGCTCTCCACCTCTCCCAGGGAAAAGAAGAACAATGATGTTGTTTAAACTGCAGCAAGTGAGATCCAGGTTACACAATAAGAAAGGCTTTGCCACAGTCAAGGTAATGAAGCCCTGCAATAAATTATCAGGGGAATTTGCAGTTTTCATCCTGGGAGACTGCAGAGTGTGTTGGAAAAAGCTGCCAAGAATGACACGTGCGTGCCAGTGCCCCTGTGCTGCTCCAAAGGTGGTGCCTCCTGGGAGCCCTCCTGCACTCTCCTGTGGCTGCACATGGCTGTGCAAAGCTCACAGAGCACAAAGCAAAAGAGCCTCAAAGTCCCAGAGCATTCCATTTACTATTAGCTAAATAGCACTTCACATTTTCTCAACTTTTGTATTTGTTTTCTTTAAAGATGCAATTTTAATCATTGCTTTTGTATTTGTTTTCTTTAAAGATGCAATTTTAATTATACAAGGAAAAAAGCTCACGTTGCACTCAGCCCAAAATGATGATGATAACGATGATTATGATGATTTTAGTACAACTATTGTAAAGCATTCAGATTGCCAACAGTTTTGAGGGGCTTTTTTTCCAGATTAAGGGAAACTCTTCTCTCACCTTCCACTCCTAGTCTCACCTATGCAGGAAGAGAGGAACATCCTTCATAACCCTAAGTAAGAGCACCAGTTGCCTGGCTTAGACATAGGGCTGAAGTAAAGGATTTGGAATTTTTGTGAGAGACTGAGCAGCACTGTAGTATCCAACAAGAAGGTTTGAGATTTTGGGGGGTGCATGTACAGTATTATTTATTTCTGAGGAGGACAAAAGAAGGTAATGATGAGGGTGAGAGGAAGGAATCAAAGGGAAGAATGCATGTGATGAAATAATTTTCACAGGAAGCTAATAAAAAGAAAAAGCAGGAGTGAACACTGAAATCACAGCTGCTCATGGAGTGAAGGTTCAGGGGAAAAGAATGAGCTGGAAGGAGGTCAGAGAATGTGTTTATTGGTGAAAGAAATGAAACAGCAAAAAAAAAAAAAAAACCTATGTGGCATTCAGCAGAGATAAGGTTGAAAGAAATGTCTTGCCTCTCTACAGAAGTTTAGTAAAATTAGTAAAAGTTTAGTAAAAGGCACCCACTGGCAGCAGCAGGAGCAATGCCTTCCCAAAGCTAGAGCAGAACAGACAATGGTGTTTTGAAGCTGGAGATGGAAGACAAGCAGAATGAAGCAGGGCTGTGACAAGAGATGTCACTCTGGGAACCATGCACTTGGCTACACTTGATCTTGTGTCAGTGCCCTTAAAGACAACTTCAGAGATGTTTGCTACCACTAAACATAAAACCAGTTGCAAGTCAATGCTTTTTGCTTTTACCAAGTATCATTCCTTATTTATCTAATACACTCTGTAGAGTGAAGTTTATTCCTACAGTCAGTTGTGGGAGCTGCCAGATGAAGAAGCACAAGTTCACTTGGAATTCTCCTCGAGCTTTCCAGAGTGGGATACATAAAAACAGCTATCCCCGGGCCAGCAGAGAAGAGGACATTTGGGAAAACAGCCCAAGTCCTAGTAAACATGTAGCTATTTGACTTCAGAGCTCATCCACTGCTATACTGGAGGTTTAAAGAGGTTTCCATGTTAAAAATTGCACACGGCTTAACTGAGTATGCTGGAGTAGGAAAACTACAGACCCCTAGGTCTTTATCAAGATAAAACACACTCATACTCACTTGGCAGAAAAAGAAATGAATGCACTTCCTTTTTTATTTGGGATGAGGAGATGAGATTGAGAACAGCTGAAAGAATCATGAGCACCATTTCATGTTTCAGAAGCTCAACCCCTTGCAAGTGTGTAAAACACTGCCCTCGTAGTTTGTGCAGCAGGAAAGCCAGGGTTGGTGAAACAGCTGCTTGAGAAAGATCTTTAGAGTTCTTATAATTCCAGACTGCTAAGGCTCAAACTGTGGGTATTTTACAAGACAGTTCTGCTACTGCTACCCTTTCAGCATGAGTCATTTTCTGGGTGACCTTTTAAGTCAGCCAAGAACTAAACACCACCTGTTAACTCTGTGTTTCCTATTCACTCTGCTTGATGCAATGCCGGGGATGACAAAGGCTCATTG
Organism: Cettia cetti; assembly: GCA_013401135.1. Lineage (NCBI taxonomy): Eukaryota > Metazoa > Chordata > Aves > Passeriformes > Sylviidae > Cettia > Cettia cetti. The sequence continues at coordinate 64,443 of VZUI01070246.1, forward strand.
AATTATGAGGTTGGACACAAGTGAAAGCTAAAGCTTAGACATATTTAAGCTGTTGTTGAACTACCTCCAAACACTGCCTGTCTCTATCAGGCAGAATTTCCAAGCTTTGTTCTGCTTCTGTGCAAACAGGCTTGATGCCAAACCAAGGTCCACATTTTTGGTAATTTCTCATATTTCTGTATTTCTGCTTCGTGAAGTGACGTGTTTGTGTCTTCTTGTAGGGGAAAAAAAAAAAAAAAAAAAAAAGAATTCACATGCAGTTTGTCATTGTGGGGGATTTGCAGTAGGTCAAATTTATGATTAATCTGTTGCTTTGTGTTAGCCATTTAGTGATGGCAGTAAACAGATTTAATGAATCACATGAACTAAGAGAAATGGACATGCTGTAACATTCAAATATCTACTAGGATACAACATAGCAGGAAAATAAACAAGTATTTTGGTTTCTCAAACCAGTGAACATGACTCAGGAGAAGAAAGACCTTATATTGAAAAAAATAAAATCTCTGCTCTATATGTGCAGCACTTCAGGTCTGTATTTGAGGGAAATCAACACTTGCTGTTGCTCTCCTAGGAATTTTCCTAAGAAACTGATTTCCTTAGAGAAATCCTCCATTAGGTAACAGTTGACAGATGACAATACAATAGCACCAAGATGAACACAGCTGTCAGGGGTGGCAGGAGGCTGCACTCCTGTGTCACACCACTGCGGGTGGGTGTGCTGCACAGGGCATCTTCACACCAGGCACGTTTTACTCAGGACATCTCTTCCTATGGCTGGGGATTTTTTTGACAAAAATCATCCTTTTCTCTGGCCCAGAACAGCAAAAGAAGTAGCTCAATGGAGAGAGCAGGACCCTGCTCTATCCCTGGCTGCTGTGGCCAGGGCTCACCTACAAGTCAGAGGCAGATTTTCCTAAGGCATTTACTCTAATGAACAAAACCAGTATGGAAAACAGATGAATCAAAACTTTAGTTGAAAAATCCCTCTGAAGACTTTGTTATAGGCCCAAGTCAGACAAAATTTCTGACTACCATACTAGACCCTCAGGGTCTCACCACCATCAACACTAGTTTCACTTCATGTTGAATAAAGAGGCATTTCAGATATCTTTACCAACAGATTTTGAATAGGCCAAAATAATAAACATACCCTTCCCTCCCCAAGTTCTCAGGTAATCTCATCAGCATAAAACTGAGAGCAGAGACTGTCTGGAAGTAGAGATTATTAGAGCTAAAAGCACTTTCAATTTACCTGCAAGGCAATATCCTGACAACATCATTGGGCTTGTAGCCTTCAATACAAACAGCACAGTTATCAAAGTCTGGCTCAGTCTCCTACAGGAAAGAGAATATTAATCATATTCATTTTTTTAATTTGTTAGCTAATCTCTTCGTATAAGAGTCTGTGTGTCAAAGTAAAACAGTCACTGAGGCAGATTGCAAATCCAGTAATGCATTTCAAAACCAGCACATCAGATTTTCTGACATGCTTGCAGCTGGAGGCTTGCACTGGGCAGCATGCAGATTTATTTAGCATGTTTTAACTTCCAGAATTTCCTGCATCTTTAACCGAATCACCCTCGCTCCCCACCCCGTTCCATCCTCAACCCCCTTACCAGCACTTCTCCCCAACCCCAAGGACACAGTAGCTAAATAAGCAATTGGCATTTCTGTTCTGCCCCATCCTCCCAGAGGTCTGAAGGAATCCTCAGCACAGAGTTTCATTTAGTAACAAGCATTTTGAAAAATTACCTTGTCACCTTTCCTGATCGTCCTGACTTGCAGCTTGCTGATTGCTTTCTTTGCAGCATCTCCAAGCCGGCGCTGCAACACAAAATTTGCTCTTAAGCAAAGAGAATCTCTTCATGCAGAAATCAAAACTTTTTCTCCCTGGGCTTCTTAATAATTTTAAGTACGTGAAACAGAATGTATAAGCATAATAATTCACAACAAGGGGACAGTAGGTGTGCTACGCTGCAGCAATTCATACCAATGTGGGTAACAAGTTCATTATTTGGGTATCCTACTTCTTGCCTCTTTTTTTTTAATTACACTTGTTAAAAAGAAAAATACTGGGCAGTTAGCAGAGTGAATGCTGAACTTTATTCTTACATTGTTCCATAACTAGTTCATGATCTTCAGCAGGATACAACTTCTGAAAGCGAGCTGTTAATTTTTCAACCACAAAACCTCTGAATATCAATCTCCCCAGTCTTTTTTTCCTGCAATATAGAGTTGCTTATTTTATAAAAATGAGGTGGAAGCACCTGCAGTTTCTTAAGGGTAAAGCACTGTATAGTCCTGCAGTAACATCCTGTCCATACAAAACCATTTGCTCATTCTTTGCCTTTCTATCATTCCCTCCAGTGGACCATAAAGTGATTACCATGTGATGTTTCTGACTGTTCTCCCCTATTTCCAAAACACTGTTACTGTGCTGGCAGGGTCACAGCCACCAGGATTAAAGTATGTAATGACAGCCTGACACGAAACACCCTGTCCTCAGACACTGAAGAGGGACATGTCTGCTTCTTGCAAGAGGCTGGGAACACTGAGGGCAGTTCACACAATCACTGCTCAGCACCCTGTGCTACAGAGCTTGCTCCTGTATCAGTGCTCCAAGGACTTGGCTGCTCACTTGTGCTAATCCAGCAACAAGGCAGTCTGGAGACAGACTCTCAGGCTGGAAAAGTCTTGGGGAGGTCATGTACTCCCACCCCCTGCTCAAGGCTGGGTCAACTTCAAAGTCAGAGCTGTCTTAGTCAAGTTTTGAATATCTCCAGGAAAGGAGATTTCACAACCTCTGTGGATAATTTGTTCCAGTGCTTAACCAATCTCAGTCTTTTTTCTTGTCTAAATATACTAATGGAATTTCCCTTGCTGGTGATTTGTGACCATTACCCTGTGCACTTCCAGGAAGAGGCTGATTGTGACTCCTCTCTGACCATCCTTTCTGCAGCTGGAAGCAGAGCCCTTCCTCCTCCTCCTCCACTCCCCACCCAGCTTAGTATGCTCCCCTCAGCCCTCCTCAGATGCCATGTGCTTCTGCCCCCAGACCATTCTGCTGCTCCTCCTTTGGGCACTCCCCATTTTTTCTGTATCTCTCTCACACAGCTTCATGCAGCAATGCCCACTCCAATGTCTTCTTTATCACAGTTCCTGATACAGCACGTTCCCGTTTGCCACCAGTAAATGACCTGAACTCTTCCCCTTCACCTCCTCTCCCTAAGCACATTTCCAGCCACATGTTGTTAGAGAGGAGAGAGACTTAGGGCCTTTGGTGACTCAGAAGACATTCAACTTTCTGAGCTGGGAAACTCCTGTGCCAGAGTTCAGAGGGGCCTGTCAGCAGGAAGGGTTTCCAGCTGGAGGGGATGAGAACATGAGGACAAAACCAGAAGGAAGCTTGAGATAGTTTATAAGTTGAGACCTAATCACCACACAGATATGGCCAGTAAATTGCCACCACTTAGGTCTTCAGATTCAATTAAAATCACTGGATTAAGTTTAGAGAGTAAGCTTATTGGATTGGAAAGGCTGACAAAATACATGCAATATTGAAAGCAGAGTGAAATTTCAGATCTGGCTGAAGAGGTGAAAACAATCTTGGCTAGCAGGATATTTACATATGAGCTCTCCAGCAACTTAATTAATGCACGTGAAGGAGTATCTTGTAGTTATTCAACATCTCTTTCTGTAGTCTATTTTTCTCACAGTCTCCCTTAAATAAAATAACCAAATGAGAGTTGGAAACATTTCTTGTCAGCTATTTAGCTCTTTAATGTAAATCAAAGACAGACTGATAACATACAGAAAGACAAGAGCCATTATGTCATGCTTCAGAAAGTGCTTGTGATTCCTTTTTATCATTATTATTACTTCAATGAATGAAATGTCTCAGTTCTTTTTTGCACATTCTTGAAGGGGAAAGGACAAGATTAAAAACCCATGTACATCTTTGATCTGCTTGCTTTCGTGTTTGCTTTCTCTTATCTATCATAAATAGCTAAGTTCATAACTCACATGTAAATTAGACTAATTTAGTTTTGAAAGAACAGGAATTTCTTGGATTAAAGTCATACTTTTAAAGGATTCTCCTACTTGAGTGCAAGACATGCTATCAATAACCAATAATTTTTCCTAAAGCATAAGAGGCATTACAGCAGTTTAAGGGTTTAAAGTGAGGCTTAGAGATTTACAGTCATAAATCTCATAATCTCATTAGCAAGGCTGCAACATTCAGTACTGGACTGGAAGGAGTTAAGCATCTCAGACGCAGTGGTCTTGAGGAGGTGGCAGTGCTCATTAAAAAGGAAGGACAGTGACATGGAAAGCACCACTTCAGTGCTCCTGAGAAAGTAAATGACCTTAAATGCTGTGGAAGAGAGGTTACAGTAAGTGCTTCTCCATTAATGGCCTTCCTAAACTACCACCTTTGCAGGGAGATCACCTCCTGCCTTGTGCAGAATGAGGTGCATCACCAGCACGAGGCATTGCACACATCTATCCACAGACAAAGTTTGCAGACTCCATCATGGGAAGCATCTTCCCAAACTGCTTCAAAGATTGACATCCCTATTCAGTGGCAAAAAACTCTCATTCCAAGCCACAGGCACCAGTCTTCCTTCTCAAATAAATGCTCCACATGCTGACAGTCACACACTAAAGATTAACTCAGGGCATGCAAGATCCTCCTCAATTCCAGTGCAATCACTACCTGCTTTGGCTTTCACTATCCTGCAAAACTTAAGGAGCCCAACCAGTTTCAAAATGACTGTAGAAAACCTCCTCTGAACAATAAGTCAGTGGAAGGAAGGGACATGGAAGAAATGTAGTAAACAAGCCTGGCACTGGGACATGATCCCCTCTTCATTTTTCCATCTCACAAACAATATTACTGGTGAAATATGAAATCTGACACACTGACAGGGTCGGGTTGTTGTTGTTTTTAAGTCTGTGCCCTGGCTGTTACAGGGCTGTAACATCAGGTTATATTTTGCTGAATTATCTCTAGAAATTAACTTGTCATGTAATTCAAAGCTGCTTCTAATTAGCTCTACAATGTGATATTTCTTGATTTAAAAAATTTCCACAGCCTTTTACAAACTCTCTCAACTCTCATCTTCAGGAGCCCTCCAGGAACAAGCTCCTGAGGAAACAGATTTTCTTACACAAATTTATCCTCTTCATGTCAAAAGGACTCATCATCAGGGCAACCACCTATTTCCTGGACATCTTGTTAAGTGAGGAAAAAAAGATTCAATCATGTGAATATTACTATCTATCTTTTACTTCCATATGCAATGCACAGTTGTCTGTGCTAGAGGTACTCTTATTAAAATAAAAATCGATACCTCACCATGTTTGTAGCTGACACCCTGGCTGTAGGTGCACAAGCCCATAGTGGAAGACAATTTGTGCTCTACTGCATTAATTCCCAGCCAAGTTGGGATGAGCAGGCCCTGGCATTCTGCAAGAATCTTCAAAATCCTGATTCTTCACTCATCAAAATCAGGCACCTAATTGGAGTAAGCTGTGTCTTCCTTCTGGCACATGAACTTCGATTTTGCACACATGATGAGAAAGAGCGGTGGCTGAAGATGTCAGTGGACTATGTCCAGGTTTCATCTCACTGTGGAGTCACAGGAAAGGATTCCAGGAGATTTTTCAGTCTTTCTAGCTGCCTCTCTCAATGGCTGCACTCATTGCTTTCTTGATGGATAACTAAATCAGTTCATTTTGGATTTACTGCTTGCTCAGAAACTTACACCCAATGAAAGAAAGGAAGCAGGCCTGGAAGGGAGAGTCACCACATGGAGAAGGACTAGATAAAAGTATTTATGAGCCTTGACTAAAGGACACTACCATTTTAATCAAAAATTTATGATCCCGTCCTTGAGCTACAAGAAACGTGTCAAAAAAAACCCAAAAAACAAACAACAGCCAACCAAACCCCAGAACTTGATGGAAAACAGAGAGGAACACACATGGGAAGGGCAAGAGCAAACTGAGCTCTTCTGAGCTACCTCCATCATTATACTCCATAGCCAGGACTAAAAGAAACAAAACCAAAAAGCTACAGGAACCCATTAACCCAAATCATAGTGTTTTGTTTGTATATCACCATTTTTCATATGAAAAGAGCTAATAAAGAGATTATATGTCAGACAAAACTGTATGAAGAAAAGCACATGAAAACTTTCTAAGGTGCCCCTTATTATTGCCTAGTTTTGCCCCCCAAAATTAAAAATATGTAATTACACAGGAAGAATGTTTTCTAATTTTTCTGAAGAACAGAACAAGAATAATAAGCAAGTTATTAAAATTCCTCCATAGGACAACTGCTTGTGTACATGTTGGTCTCATTCAAACTTTGGAAAGAATATACTGAAAAGGAAGCATGTTTGAACATATAAACACATCAGTTTCAAACTATAACGTATCACCTGAATGAGCTTCTTATTTTGCTGAGTTTCATGTTTATGTACTTCTATTTACACTGCCAAGCTGCCTGTATAATTACTTGATTGAAAGCACACTTACTCACACACACAAATTAGGCATGCATGTGCTTTTGCAGACAAAGCATCTAAAAATTATCACAGCCATTGCAGTCACAGCGAATCTGCTGCCAATGATGTTCAAATTCCAGCTGGGATAGTCTCATTCTTGCTATCCAAAATTTCAGACTGTATATTTAAAAGGAAAATATATTCTTTCTGTCTGTAAATACAGAGCAGCTGCTCTCTATCTCAGAGGATGCCTGGATTTCACTGGGGGAAGGCGAGGAATTCCTACAAGTCAAATGTTTGTTACAGAGACTGTAGCAATGCTTTTCTCTACAAGATAATTATTCATACTCTGAGTTTCACCTTTTCTGCAGAATAATCAAGGCAACCCTCCTGGCCCTGACAGTAATTTATTGAGGGTTCAGAAACCTCTCTGAATTAGTGTATTTTTTTTCCAGTGGTAAAATGGTTCTCTCTTCAGATTTCATACATTGATAACATTTTGTACTGTACCATTAGAATGAAATGTAGAAGCCTCAGCTTCCCAGTTCTGCTGAGATAGTTGCATCCAGAAAAGAAAATATTAAATTTATTATTATTGTTGCTATTATTATTCACTGCTGAACTACCATAAAGATGGACAGTGCTTTATAAAACCACTGCTGCTGACTTCTCTTCAGCTCTATAGGCTTTTTATCTAGGGGTTTGGACAAGGTGCCAAAACCCATAGCAATAGTTTAATAACATTGGTGGCTATCACTACAGTCCTGTTCAGTGATCACTGTCAAATGAAGAGAGATATGTTGGTCTTTCTAGCCCAAGACCCTTCGAAGGAAACATTAAAGTGAGAATACATTTTTTTCCCCCTTCTTTACTCATCATGAACCATTGCTTCACACACACACACGCCAGGGTGTTGTAGTCAGCATTTTGATCTCAAGGGTCCTCAGTTAAGTACATTGCTATGACATTTGGCTGTATGTACCAAAACAATCTTTTCACAAATAAACATCAATTTTCTGTTTATTTTTTGTGTACATACACAATTCCTTTTTTTTCTTGAATCCCATCTATACTGACAGAAGTCTTGGCTTTTCCCAACCAAAGTCATTTTTATATTCCTATTCTTTTCAGCTTCTTGGGTTTTCTGTTTTAGTACACATTGACAATTTCTTTAACTTTTACTCCCACAATAAATCCTGTAGTGGTTTTTTGGAAACACAAGCAGTTCCTCCAGCCCCACTCACCTGATTCCTGTCTCTGGCATTGGCATAGCGGAATCTCTGGATGTAGTAGAAGACCAGCCACGCCAAGGAGATGATCATCAGCACGATGAAGGAGATGGAGACAAACACCACCGAGGTGCGGCTGACGTACTTCTGCAGGTTGCGTGTCCCGATGGTTATGTACATCATCACGGTAATGTTCCTCTCCAGGAGGCTCACTATCTCTTTTCCTTTGGGTTCAGGAATCATTATTGCTACAACATCTTCTAAGCCTATCAGACAGAGAGAGAGAAGGAATCTTAAGTAAAACAAGTGATCAACAAAAGGCAGCATAGATGACAGAGTATCCTGAGTTGGGAAGGACTCACGAAGATCACTGAAGCGCAACTCCCGGCCCTGCACAGAACATCCCAAGAATTCTCCCATGTGCCTGAGAATTTTGTCTAAATGCTCCTTGAACTCTGTCAGGTTTGGTTCCGTGACCACTTCCTTGGGGAGCCTGTTCCAGTGCCCAACCACCCTTTGGGTAAAAAATCTTTTCTTAGTATCTAACCTAAATCTCCCCTGACACAACTCTATGCCGTTTCTTTGGGTGCCCATCACTGCTCAGGAGAGTGAAGAGATCAGTGCCTGCCCCTCCACTTCCCCTCCTGGTGAAGTTATAACCACTCTGAGCTCTCCCCTCAGTCTCCTCCAGGCTGGACAGACCAAGTGCCCTCAGCCACTCCTCACGTGGCTTCCCCTCAAGGCCCTTCCCCACCCTGGTGGCCCCTTTGGGCCCTCTCTAATGGTTCAGTGTCCTTTTCACACTGTGGCACCCACAGTGCCCCCAGCCCTGGAGGTGAGGCCGCCCCAGCTCAGGGCAGAGGGGACAATCCCCT
>VZUI01070254.1:0-21170 GCA_013401135.1 Cettia cetti
CCTGGATATGCCAGAGCAACTTCCTCACCCTGAAGAGGTATGGGAGGGCAGTTCTGGAGAGACAAGGTGAGACCACCTTGACCCTGCAACAGCCACCCCCACACTGGGGCCCACCCGTGCCCCACCAGGGCTCAGCCCCACCCCTTTGCTCTCATTCCCCAGAGCTGCCTGTGGCCACGGTCTTCGCCCGCACTCCCAGCCCAGACCAGCTGCTGCTCGTTTGCCACGTCACTGGCTTCTACCCCCGTCCCATCAACGTGGCCTGGCTGCGGGATGGCCAGGAGGTGCCTCTGGGCCTGGCACTCAACACCAGCACCATCCTGCCCAACGCTGACCTCACCTACCAGCTCCGCAGCGTCCTGGCCGTGGCCCCCCATGACAGGCACAGCTATGCCTGCCGTGTGCGCCACCGCAGCCTGGGCACCCGCAGCCTTCTCATCCCATGGGGTAGGTGCCGCCCTTGGGGATGGGGGTGCAGGCTGCAGACAGCAGCCCCTGGCCCTGTGAGGGGCAGCTCCTGACTGGCACTGCCACGTTTACACAGTTGTCCTCTTCCCTCCCTGTCCCAGAAAACCACAGCCCAGCTCCAACCATCAGCATCACCATTGCGGTCCTGCTGCTTGTGGCCACAGCCTCTGCTGGGGGATTTTGTTGGTGGAAGCACAGGTGAGCTCTCCCTCCCATCACCTGCTGTAAGATTTCTGGGCAGGTAGGTCGATCCAGGGGTTGCAGCAGCAGCAGCAGCTCTGTAGGGGTGAACTTCCTGACTGTCATCACAGCTCACAGATACTCTTTGCAGGAAGGGTAATGAGGCTGCATGGGAGACCCAGGAATTCATCATTTGAGGCCTGGTTGCCCATACAGCAACAACTGCTTGCTCTCCTGTGGAGTCCCTGGAACCTCTCAGGGCAATTCCCAGGGTCCTGCCTTGGAAGGATGGACCATAGAGTCTTCCCTGCCTAGGCTGAAAGAAAGTCCTTCCCCATAGTGCTTTGCACAGTGTGGTCTGCCCTAGTCTCTTTTCTCCCCATGCCCCTGGTTCTTGTGCTTTCTCCCTTCCCTGCTTCCCTAGTGGTGGTGATATCCCGGGTGTCCAGCCCCATCCCCTCTATAGGTCACTGACCCCTACCCTGCTCTTTGTACCTCCCCCATGCCCTTAGACCATTGATTCTTGACCCCTATTTAGGCCTGTGCACAGCACATGGCCAGGTCTTTTTATCCCTGACCCTTTTGGTGTGTTGGAATAAACCTCGATGGAATTTATTATACCAAGGCCTTTCTTGCGTCTCCTTGCTGAGCCTAGCTGTAGTGTGTGTGATGTGTGAGCTTGGCTGTTTTGCCTGAATCCTCCTCAAGCAGCTTTTCCACAAGAGATGCTTATGGGGCTACTGGAAGCAGCTCTGTGAGTTTGATTTTCTGAGTTTGTGAAATTTTCAGCCTGTTAGTGACTGATTCTTGCCATGAGAGAATGCACTCCTCTCAAGAACAGTGAAAAGTAAATAAGTCTTCTTTCATAAACACTTCTAGGTTTCTCATACTCTCTCATAGATGCTGTTTCTATTATTTAACCAATGAAAAGAAGCATTTTATTTTCTAACCAATTATATAGTTCTTTAGTGCAACATGCTATAAAAAGGACTGTGTGAAAAATAAAATAGCCTTCTGAATTTTCATCCACCTGGAGTCAAGCTCTTCCTTTCATGTCCAACTGTGACACAGCTCCACCATCTAAAAAGCACACTGCTACAGATCTTTGTCTTGGCTCCAGCTCTGCAACAATTCAGCTTCCCCCCTACCATCTCCAAGCTCACCCCATAGTCCTTTTCAGCTCCAGCGCTACAGTCCCCATCCCTGCCCCATAGTCAGTAAGCCAGCCCTTCCATCTATTCACCATGCATGTATGTCTCAGTCCCTTTCTCAGCTCTACAGTTTCTTTTCATTTTCACTCACAATCCCAGCCTCACAGTCAATATACAAGCCCCACACTGATTTCAGCTCAAGCCCTACAGTGTCTATGACAGACCCAGGCAATATCCCTGCAACCCTGGGATTTCTGGTACAATCTTACAGGCCCCTTTGCAGCTCTACACACCCTGTTCCATTTTCAGTCACACTACCCAGCCCCAACATCAATATCACAAGCCTACAGTGATTTCAGCACATGAATCCTATGGTCTCTATGTCCGCCCTACATTTTTTATGCCATTTGCTGTCTCTGTTCCACCCCTCTGGTGATTTCAGCTCTTGACCCACAAGCTTTATTTCACTGCCAGCTCAGTTTTTCCAGCTCCAGATCCTCATTTCACCCAGTCCACCAGGTGTAGCAGCTCCCAGTTGAGACAACAGGGTCTTTTTTCTGTCTCCAGTTGTGAGCTTTCAGCTTCAGCTCTAGAAATGCCATTCACCCCCATCCCAGTAATCTTTATTCCATTTTCAGCCCCCTGGTATGTGTCCCATTTCATGGTCACTTGCCTGGTTTACAGTTACTATTCTCTTTGGACAGTGATTGTAATTGCAGCACTGCATTCCCCATTCTGGCCCCAGTGACTTCAGTTTCAGTCCCACAAGCTTTATTTCATTGCCAGCTCTTCTGTTTCACTTCCATCTCCACATCTGCCCAGCAGCGGCACATTATACTGCTTTTGGTTCTCAGGGTACAATTTTTGTTTTCCCTCTAGCTCTGTGTTTTTTCAGTTCAGCTCTTGTACCCATATTCCAGCCCCAACGCAATAATCATTACTGCAGCAACAGCTCTCCAGTCCCTATCCCAGCCCTTACAGTGCTTACAGCTCCAGCCACGCAGTTCACGTCCCACATCCATATTCCCTATCCCAGCCCCAAACCCTACCACCTTTGGGTCTCCTCCAGCTCTGCTGTCTCAGCTCCAGCTCCTCTGCTTCCCACTGCCTGCAGCTAAAAGGTGCTACTGCTTCTCACTGCAACCTGTAGCTGTTGATAAGGCACAAGTCAGTTACTGTTATCACTTCAATGTCTTTAGGAACTGTACCCCCCACCCTACTGGGTTCCCAGCTTTGGGGACACTTGAACCTGAAGCCCAACATCTGTCTCCCCCTCCCCATGGGTCTCAGGCCAGTACTTGCCCAAAGGCCCCCTCACCTCCCCCAGGCAGCACCAGGGACTGTGAAGAGCCACTGGGCCCCTGCTTCCCCATGCCACAAGGTGCCCTAGGGTTGGTTCTCAGGCCCTTGAGCTGTCTGAGGCCTCACAGCCTCAGCCTCTGCTTGGTACCGCAGGGCAGGGGCTGGTAACCCCCCTGCTGGCATCTCCTGCAGGCCCTGAGCTGCACCTCCCCTCCACCCTTCTCCCATGGCATTTATCCAGCTCCAGCCCCAGCATTTCACTGCTCCACATTGGTTTGGGCCTGACTCTAGTGCCAAGGTCCTCATTCCACTCCTTGGGCCTTTATGTCTCCACTGGCCTCACAACCCGTGGTTCAGCCCTCGCCCCACAACCTTTACTTTATTAACATCAGATATCTAGCAAAAGAAAACAAAACCAACCCAAAATAATGTAATAAAACGAGAAAAATAATTAAGTGGTGCAATAAAGAAGAAAATCATAGTTATTTCTAATAAAAAAAATACTAAAACTGCAAAAAACCGCAGCTTTATTCCCGCTATTTTAAACGTTACTTTAAACCCAGAACCCACAGAAGCGCTTTTCCCCGGCCCCCGGTAACAGCAGCCCGACCCCCAGCGGTGCACCAGGCCTCGCACCAGCCTCCGTCCGCCCGAGGGGCGTAGGGCGCGGCAGAAAGAAGCGGGCACGGCCAGCACTACTGCCCCAAGACACAGCCGGCTCCCGGACGCTGGCGCAGGCAGACGCGGGAGTCGCGTCCGTGCTCACCGGCGCTCCCCGGATCGGCAGCTGCGAGGATCCCGTCCCGGCGACAGCGGCGATCCTTGACTCACAAAACTCCCACAGCCCACCCCACTGCCGAACTAATGGCCGCGCCCCTTTCCGGGCACGCTATTTATGACCCAGGGACGGGCCAGCCAGCCAATCACAACCTGAGGCAGCGCCGGCCCCGCCAATCACAGCCCACCCATTCCCACCGCCCTTGGCTCCGCGACCCCCCGCTGTCCCCACAAGCCCGGCTCTTGTGATTCCGCCCGCTTCCCGTTTCCCTGGGAGAACTCCCGGTAGGGACCTCAACGGGGAGCTCCTGCCCGCCCTTCCCGGGCCCCAGCAGCACCTGCCGAGTTCCCAAAGCGGCGGCGGCGGCGGGAGCGCCGCCTCAGGCGAACGGGGGAGCGGGGCCGGGCCGCGACTGAGCGGGCTGATCTTGGTGGGATCGCCCCCGTACTGTGATTGGACAGAGCGGAGAAAGGCGGGCCGGGATTGGCGGGGCTTGGAAGCTGAGAGGCTGCAGCCCATGGGAGCGCGAGGCGCTCAGGTGGGCAGAGGCAGGGGCGCTGGAAGGGTCCGCGGTCGCCCTGGGTCCCGCTCCCGAGACCCCCGTCCCCTTCTCCGGCCGTCTCTCGTGCCCAGGTCCCTGCTAAAAGGCCCCCGCAGAAGCCCTACCGGAGCGCCCCACCGGCACTCGGAGCAGGGGACAGGAAGGGGCGGAGCCGGCAGCCCAGGCGGGAGCGGGTCCGGATCGCAAATGCGGCCTCTGCCATGGCAGCGCAGACCAAGGAGCGGAGGCGACACGGTGGGGAGGAGGGGTCGGCGGCGAGAAGGGGGGAGGGCGTGCGGAGCCCGCTGCGGGTTCTGGATCCCTCTTTCCCCGCAGCTGTTCCGCTTCCGCAGTGACATGGGCTTGCCCCGGCTGGGTGCTGGCGGAGATCAGCACTGGGGGGACCACCACCCCGGTCGAAATACTCAAATGCCCGCCCCAAGCCTGCTGCGCGTCCGCTGCTTACCCTCCTTCTCCCCCCCAGGTCTCGGTGAAGCTGAAGCTGATCTGCACCCAGGTGTTGTGGGACCTGCTGGGGGATGCCAAGTAAGTATGGGGCTACTGCCGTGGAGGCCAAGTGTTTCAAGACTACAATGGCAAAATCGGCAACATTAATTAATCTCGTGTTCTTCGTGCAAGCCTCAGCTTTAAGAACGCTATCAGCCTCTACGAGTAGTAATAATATGCATAGTGTGTGTTATTAGTATTAAGATTTAGGTAAGAATTTTAAGTGTTAACACTGGCAGCGAGTGTGTTAGCTGGTGTTTACCGTGATGCTCTGCTGACAAGATCCTGAAGCTGACCTTAGATGCAAAGTTAGGTGAGCACTGCTACCCTTACCACTGATGGAGCTGTGCTCCAAAGATGGGCAGCAATGCATCTGGGAATGCCTTCCCAAGGTGACAGAGCTCACTCTCCCTCCCATCTGCAGCCGGGGGATGTGAAGGTGACCATCACTGTCTGCGGCTTCATTCTCTCCAGTGCAGCCAAGGACAGTGTAAACGGTGAATCTCTGTCAAGTGAGCTTCAGCAGCTGGGACTGCCCTAAAGTAGCGGGAACACTCAGGGGGGTACTATGAGCCAGACGTGGTGGGATGTTGCTGACAGTTCCCAGCCTTGCCTTCACACCCAGATGGAGGGGAGGCTGGCTGCTGTGCCTTCCTTCATCATCTCCCTTCTATGCCATCAGTCCCTGGGTGCTTCTCAGGTGCTTTGATGGACTTTTGCAGCTGCAGATCTGGTGTGAGCAGAGGGGTTCTTCCCTTGTCTCCCCTGATGAGCAGAGCATGCCAGCACCTTGTGCTGTTCCTGTGAGGAGAAGCAGAGCCCCCTCCAGTACTGACTCAGCACCTGCTGCCTGCGATGTGAGTGGGGTGTTGGGTCTTAATAGGGCTGTGGGGGGTCAGTATCAGTCACTGAGCTGGAGTGAGCCAGGGTGCCGACACCATCCCACTCCCCACCTTAGTGAGCCAGCTGGGCTCAATGTGCTGGCAGGTGGATTTACACACTCAGCTCCAGCGAGTAGCAGGAGGTCAATGAGCCCGTGGTGCACCTGACCTTCAACGTGCAGGACAGAGACTGTGAGAAGATGACAGTTGTCCCTGCAATGCTCTCGGCCAACGAGTTCTGGGTGCTGCTGTCACATGAGGTGCCAGGAGGGGTGGCACTGGGGAGGATTCTGCAGGGGAAGATGCTGTGGGAGGTACGCTGGGAAGGGGATGCTGCAATACCAGAAGCTCCCCCACATCTCCGTCCTCTCTCTGCAGAGCTGAAGCAGGCCCAGACCTTGACCTCCTCTGAGAAGCCAGAAAAGGGTGACAGTGGGAGACTGCCACAGAGTTGGGGGACAAGACTGGTGCTCGTGGCTGGGGAGGAGGACGTTTCCCTGCCCGCTGGGTTTCTGGGACCCTCGGGGCTGCGCCAGTAAAGTTCCGGTGACAAAACTGAACCGTGTCCTACTGTGCCCTCGCATTGTGCAACATCTCCCTGCGGCAGGACCGCCTCAACGGCAGCAACCTCCGGTTACAGCGCGCAGCCAAAAGGGGAGCAGAGCTCCCACGGGGCAGCCAAAGGGAGCGCGCACTGGCCCGGGGCGCAGCCAATAGGGGCGCGGAGCTCCCACGGCGCAGCCAAAGGGAGCGCGCACTGGCCCGCGGCGCAGCCAATAGGGGCGCGGAGCTCCCACGGGGCAGCCAGTAGGGGCGGGCCGTGCTTACAGGCGGTGGCGGCGGGTCCGGCCTGTGCTGTGCGGTCGCGACCATGCCCGATTGCCCGGAGCTGCAGCTGGCCGGGCGCTTCATCGACGGGGCATGCGGAGGGCCAGTGTTCGCGGACAGCGTGGAACGCGTGGCAGTGGGTCGCGGCTCGGAGTTGCCCTTCCGCAGCGAGGCCTACGGCATCTTGGCCATTGCCCGGGACAAGGAACCGCGGCTGACACTGAGTGCGCTCCCCCCGCAAGACCTCGTGTTCCGCTTTGGCACACTGGGGTCGTTCCAGCTGTGTCCCACCGCCGAACTGTCGCCATGCCCACCTGCGCTTCCTCACTCGTGCGAGCCCCCCGCGCACCCTGTTCTTCATCGAACCCCGGCGCTTCGGGTGCTGGCGCCTGGGGGACGCCTGGCAGCCGGAACGCGGGCCCTGCGTCGTCTCCAAGTACCAGGCCTTCAGGTGAGCGTCCTGAGGAATGTCGCTTGCTTGGTTTTGGCCGCTTTTCCTGCACAGACACGTCCGGCGGCCTTGATGGCCCGTGCTCTCTTGCAAGGGAGAATGTGCTGAAGAGCCTGGATGACAGGGCTTTTCATTAGCCCATCTCTGAGGTGCTCTTAAACCAGCAGTATTTCAATGGAATGGGAATTATCTGCGTTTTGAGATTCTGTATAGGTAAGGATTGAGCACTGTGGGTTGAGCACCTGCTGACCTGCCACAGAGGTTTAGTCTCTTAAGACTACTCTCTCTAAGAGTTTGCTGGAGCTTGAGAGCTCCTTGGCTGAGCCGGCTGTCTTCCTCACCTGGTAGACACTAGAAGTGCCAGAAGCAAGGCTTCAGGCTTGTGTGTAACTCTCTCAGGTTGAAGATCCCCCTCCCTTTGCAAAAGCTTGGACTGTGTTTGAGGCCCTGAAGGATCAGGAGCAGGAGAGGAGGAAGAAGGTGGGGAATACCAGGTGCTTTCACAGGCTCAGAAAGCAGCAGGTTTCCAGACAAATGCCAGAAGCAGGGGTTTGGTTGCCTGTGGCCCTTCATGATGAGCTCTGCCAGTCTTCTGCCCTGAGGAAATCTACAAGTGTTTTTGGGGTAGGTGAAGAGGTAAGGGAAACAAACACCTTGCATGTCGCCTTGTTTCCCAGCCTTCAGCCTTGGAGTCAGAAATTTCATGTAAACAAAGTAATGTTTATAGAACTTTTATCATGTTCTTACATTACTTTCTATGAAAGGACAATTGATGGACACTTTCTAAGACCAGTGGAGTTGAAGAGGTTGAACCTCAGTCTTCCAATCTGGTATTTTTAGCAATCTATATAAGATGTAGAAAAAATTAAACTTCCTCTTTTCCTGCTTCAACTCCGTGGTGATCACTGCGTCTCCCTCGGGACAGCATTGCGTTACACTTGCAAGCTTAAAATCTCCAGGAAGAAGGCTGCAGTAAATCCCATGGCTGATCTCGTGGCCTCAGGGGAGAGGAAGTAGCTATTTAAAAGAAGCTTGAAAACAAACTACATGATCTGCTGCTGGTGTTTTTGTGTGTTAGCCCTCTGTCACGTATTTATAGCTAAGTTGGAACCCTAGCGTGTGAGCTATGGGCTGTTTGTGGACAGTGTGGCAGCTCATCCTGCCACATGAGAGATGCTGAGAGATGAGAGAAGCTGAGGAAGGAGAGATGGCTGGCAGGTGTCACTGTGGAAGCTGCTGCTCCCCAAACCTCTATGGCTGGAGCAGAGCCCGTGCACACCAGCCTTTCTGCACCTTTGTCCACACTTAAATGAGCTCAGAACTCACTCAAGACCACCTACCCTGGTTGGGCAGTGGACAGCTGTGCTCCTTCCCTGAGGAGCAGGGTTGTTCAAACACTGCTCTCCAACACTTGGGTGTAGGACACGGGGACACTGCCCGTCCCTGGAACTGCCACCTTGCACAACTGTTGGGATTGGGAAGAGCTCAGTCTGTGATTTGAGCTCACAGTGTTGGTCCAGGTGGCTGCAGCATCAGCCAGGGGGATGTTTGGTGTCAGTGGCTCTGGACCAGGAGGACGGAGAGCACGCGGAAGGGCGTGAAGGAAAGCCTCAGGCCCTGTGACTCCAGCAGCAGGCAGCCGGACGCTCCAAGTCACAGCTGGGGGGCAAAGCACAAGGCTGAAGGGACTGATCTCCATCCCCACACACCCCCAGCCCTTCTGCACGGACTCACAGCGTCGCCTCCTGGACAGGGAGGGAGGACTGGAGCCAGGTGGTGACTGTGCTGCCGTGGGCCTCATATAGCCAAACCACCACAGCCTCAGATCTGTCCTCGGCCTTTGGGGCAGTTCAGACAGATGAGACAGGCACAGCCTCTCTAACACAAGTTGCTGTACTCAGCTGAGCCTGAGCACCACTTGGTGTGAGTGAAAGAGCGAGCCCTGCCCAACAACAGCACCTTATCCCCTCTGGCCTCCCTTCCTCTACCCCAGCACCCGCCTGCTTGACAGTCTCCAGCACGATGGCAGGTGAGCTGGCAGAAAAGGCACTCCAGGCTGGGCACTGGGTGCATCAGACTGGGACCACATGGAAGGGGAAATTTAAGTTGTAGGCTTGCTGAATCACACCAGCCTCCTGGAAGGTACCTGCAGCACAAGTACCTCTCTCTAGTCAGCCTCTGTACGCTGATAGGCAGCACCACAGAGAGTGATTAAAAAAGAACAGGGACAGCAAACAAGACACAAGGATACCATGGGAAAAAGTGACACAGGGAGCACCACAAAGCCACAGAGGATAAAACAGGAACACGAGTGAGGCATGGAGAAGGACAGAGAAAAAGAGTGCGAAACACACAGCAAGGACAGAGGGATACAGAGATAAGGAGGGAAACAGGGACCCAGAGAGGAAATGACCACAGCACGTGGGGGGAAGACAGGCAAGATGCTTCTCACTCCAGTCACTACACAAGTGCAGCTTCCCTGGAATTTCATGCTCAGCATCTCTTCCAAGCTCAATAGGAAATAAAAGTCATCATTTTTAATACTTAAAATATCCATGGAAGTTACTGGCTACTTACAGCTGTGAGCTGTAATTTATCAAAAGAAGAAGATTCAGATTCCTTCCTTTTGGAGCCCAACTGCAAACGGGAAACTCATAACCACTACCGAGAGAGGAAAGTGGAATTTTAGGAGCTCAGGAAAGCGACTCTCTTCCATCAGTCATATCTCACCCACCCGAGCACCCACAGTGCATTTATACCACCTCTCTCTCTGCTTTCCACGTTCATTTAAATGTAAGAAGCCTGTAAACTGCCTCCAGCCCCAGCCACATCTTCCCTGCGCCCCAGCACTGCCCCACCTGCTCAGGCGCTGCTCCCTTCTGCTGCGCTGCCCCTCGCCGCAGGGCCGAGATGGAAGAAACCGCAGGTTTTGTTTCCCAGGAAAGGCTCAGCTCCGCTGCTCCTCCCCGGGTCCGTGCCCGCGCCGGGACAACCTTCGCCCCGCGCAGCCCCGGCCGCCCGCTCCTGGCCCGGCTCTGCTCCGGCGCCGCCCCCCGCAGGTGCCACCGCCGTCCGCTCACCTTCAGCCTCGCTGCAGCAACAGCAACTCCCGCCCTCCTCCATTGCCACCACAACCCTCGCCCGCCACTGCCGCAGCCGGGACCCGCGTGTGGCGCTCCCGAGCCGCCGCCGGCAGCCCCGCAGAGCCCGGCCGGCCCCGGCAGGTGTTCCCACAGAGCAACAGCGCCGCCTGTGTGAGACTACTGCGCATACGCCATTGCCCGGCTCCGTCCCGCCCTGAAACACCGTGTGGTGTGCCAAGCACGTCACTACGCATGCGCTATCTTTCCCACAACACTGTGCACGCTCACGGGCTTCCCGTTTCGCCCTTAATTACCAGGTGACAGCTTCCCGCTGCGCAATGCGCGTGCGCGCTGTCCGGGCTGCAGTACCGCTTTTCGCCAGCAGATGCCACCGGCGAGTCATTGAAGGTCACTGCGGAGCCTCCCGAGCGCCAGGCCCCGCTCAGCCCTCACTCGGAGAGCCTGAGGATTTAGGGCATTGAGGGAGCAAATGCCGGACCAGAATAAATCATAAACGAGTTGCAAGTCTTCTTCCAAGTTTCTCGCTAACCATTCATACATGGAAGTCCATGATTTTCCCGCTTCTTTCTGGAAAAGTGAAATTACTCCTCAGCTATGGAGTGGTCCCAGTCCAGTCCAAGCACTTGAGGAATAAACATCTGCTCCCTGTGTGCTAGGAAGAGCTTTTCTAGGTGAAAGAAGTGAAAAAGACTTGGCATAGTGCATTTTTTCCTGGAATAAGAGTGCAGGCAGATGCAGCTTGCCAGCACTCACAGCACTCTCTTCTTAAAACAATTCTGGGCTCCTTTGCCAACTGCCTCTGCCACGTGGTTTTCTTCAGGAAAAATTAAGGAACTGCTCATGGCAGTTTGAAGATTATGTTATCACAAATGAAAGAAAGTAAAGAAGAAATATTCCCTGTAAGGGCCTTTGGGACCTTCTAGATTAAATTGGGAAGGGGACATCCACTCCCTGCAGTGTAAATATACAACCTCCAACACAAAGCACAGACTGTCAAGTGGGGTCTGATAGCACCACTGACAAATCTCACTGTCATTTTTTCTTTCAATGACTTTGCAATCCAACTCCGAAGCTGACAAGGCCAAAGGCTCTGTCCAGCTGTCCAGGAACAAAAGGATACTCCCAGGGTTAAGGCACATTCCCAGCATGCACTCCCAACACAGCACAGAGGCACCACTGGAGCTGGTGTGTGGGATTGGCAAGGGCTGGCAGAAGGATGCAGCCCCCAGGTAGGGTGGCAGTGGCAGTGACAGCAGCAAATTCTCACATTCAGATGGCACAACAGAGATAAAGGCCAGGAATGCCCACAGAGGTGCAGGCTTAATACTGTTCCCTGCGCTACCACATCCCAGCAGGGGCAGGGATATAAACTCTCGTGATGCAACAAAATGCATCTGTCACCCTGATCCTGTTTAAACTCTGCGTCTGAGGCCAAACCCCACAGCTGCAGGTAAACACTGACCTGACCTGGATCAGTCTCAAACACAGACAAAATTCTGACCTCCAACACAATCTCAGAGGTTTCCTGCTGAGGGCTGAGGGAAATCTGACATAATGTTAATAAATAAACTTTGCTGAAGCAATCACCACCCCAGTCCTTCAGGCTTTGCAAGATTTTGTAATGAACAGATCCAACTCCTCATCCTTAACCTAAATTTCTAATAGGTTTTGTTAGAAAGATACTGGACAGTAAAGCAGACAACAGAATTAAAAGTAATAACACAAGGAATAACAGAAGTTCCTTTTTTTTTCCTCATTACAGTGGGACCGAATCTTTGGAACCAAGAGACAAGAGAGCTGGTATGAACATTTAAACACTTCAAATATTGTTATTTCTCAGAGAACTGGGCCAGCGCTGAGCTACTCCCATGTGCCTGTAGTGCTTTGGGGAGGGGTAAGACAATGTCCCACTTTGGTTTGAAAAATTTCAAGATAATAAAAAGTAATTTCCCTTGTCTCTCTCTGACCTGAAATCAAAGCAGCTGTGTAAAACAACCAGGAGTACTCAAATCCCACCCCAAATTTCCTGCTGGAAACACGCTGCTTCCTTAACAAGAGCACACAAAACTCATTTAAGCCAGAGAGGAAATGACAAACTAGAAAAAGAGCTAAAAGCAATGCTCTGCTTCAGTACACTCTCTGATGCATAATTCCAAAGAAAATTGCTCACTAATCATAAGCAATCACCAATAATTTTTCCTCTGGAATCATGACTGCCTTGCCGTTCTGTGGAAGTGTTTCAAACATCCATGGAGGGTTCAGGGGCTCTGCTGGATTGTTTATGGCTCATCCTCACAAGCCCAGGCCAAACCCAAGCACCACCAGTATTGCTGCACCCTCATTTTCAGGGAAATATTGATACAGTTTATCAATACTCCCCTTCCCTGCAACTTGGTCCTTCAGGTCACATCCCCGGAGTGGATTTACTCCATCCTTTCTTCCCAACAGCACCTCTCCAGCACAAATCCCAATTCTCACAGACACAAACCAAACAGAAATCTACTACAGGTGTTGACTTTGAAAGTAATATTCTTAGTAACATCTGGTTACGTGATTAAAACACATACATGCATTAATGGTCATAGAGGGAAAGCTTTTCAGAGGAGAAAACAGCCATTTTGGCAGCACACTTTCATACACCTTCAGAAAAAGCAGAATTAGCACAGGCAGGTCCCACAGCTGTCCCACTAGAATTGGTCCACATTAAAACAGTCCCGGTCCCTCAGACCCTGCTCTGTCCTGTCCTGTGCTACCACGTTACAGACTGCTGGGCACAAGATTCATCCCTGAGAACCATCACACCGATGTCCTTGAACATTCCAACTTCAATGTGAATATTGTGGGAACCTTCTTCATTCCATTCTGTAGTACTAGAAGACAAATTGCTTACCTATATACAGAGGTGTATTTACAAAATAGAGAACAAAGTTTAAACAAGCCTTGTGGTTTGAGGTACACTGTCTGTTCCAAAAGTCTAACTTCAGATCCAGAAGAAATGAACATTGCAAACAGATCAATGAACAAGAGATGCATGGCACACCTGTCAGCTTGGACCTGCAATTAAGGCAACCTCTGCTGCTGTATTGAAAGAGATATTGGAAAACTTGGGCTTAGAGATCTCTTGAGAGAGTGCAAAATCTATTTAATGCTGTTTGTAGATGATATCAATGTCATTACTTAAAGGTGTGGCTCAATAAAGAGTAAAACCAATAAAGCCCACAAGATGCTTGGGGTTTCCATGTTGAATTTTTTCTTTAAAAAAACCTTTGGCTATCTAACGTTTGTTTCTGTAATTCAGGTGAGTTCTGCCTTGGCTTCAATGTCTTCATTTAGTCTGTGTAAATATTATCAGAAAGTGACCTTTAGCATCTACCAGCATGAGATGAAGTCCCTTGCTGCCCAAAAACCGGTTCCCAGAGCCTCTGAACCATTTGCCTTATATTTAATTCACCTTAATTTAATTTAAAGTGAAGGGTTTCACTCTAAAAGAGCAAACTGGAAACTCTGAAATAACTCACAATGAAACATGATTTAATGGAGAGGTGGCTGTGCATCTCCTCCAGGACGGGCTTAGAACAAGAAAGGATGAAACTGAAGAGCAGCTTAAGCCCCCATTTAATGACTTTATATACTTTCCAGCGCCTAAAGCTTTTTCAAGAGAGCTGGAGAGGGGCTTTGGACAAGGATGTGGAGAGACAGGACAAGGGGAAAGGGCTTCACACCAACAGTAGGTGTAGATTAGATATTAGGGAGATTCTTCCCTGTAAGGATGATGAGGCCAGAGAAGCTGTGGCTGACCCTGGATCTGTGGCAGTGTCCAACGCCAGGTTGGATGGGGCTTGGGGCAAGCTGTTCTAGTGAAAGGTGTCTCTGCCCACAGCAGGGGTTGGAACTAGGTGATCTTTAAGGTCCCTTCCAACACAAATCATTCTGTGATTCTATAATTCTATTTACTGAGGCAGATCAAAGAGTTGAGCTTCCCTGAGACTGAAGACTTAATAAAAGCACAGCTTGAAAAAACAAACTATAGGGTCACAAGTATTCTAAAGGTTATCAAACCAAAATATTTTAACACTTTAGGTTTAAGAGTGAGGCCTTTTCATTTTTCATTTTAGAAGGGCTTCTTACTTCAGTCTCTTATGTACTGAAAAAGAAAACAGTCAAAATAGAAACAGAGCATTTTGATTGACCAGAAGTTTTGAGGGATTTTCAGTGGTTCTCTCCAGCAGAGGTGGTAATGTTTTCTCTGACTCAGAACAAGGACCTGCTTTGGAATTGTGGCATATTTTCATGATGAAGTTGTACCCTCCCTGTAACCCACCAGTGATCAGAGATGATATACATACTGGGTTTGAGTGAAACATGGTGAGGAACAACATGCAGTCATTTAAGGCAGGAGATAGGCTATTTTATCTTGTTTCTCTATGACCAGTGACAGGACCCGAGACAATGGCTGGAGCTCTATTAGGGCAGGTTTAGGTGGGTATCAGTACAAGGTTCTTCCCCCAGAGGGTGGTCAGACACTGAGCAGGCTGCCCAGAGAATGGGCATGCCCCCACAGCTGCCAGAGCTCCAGGAATATTTGGAAAATGCTCTCAGGCACAGGATGGGGTTGTTGGGATGTCCTGTGCAGAGCCAGGGGACTCAACGATCCTGATGGATTTCTTCCAGCTCAGGACATTCCGTGCTTCTATGATTTATTTTATTTAATCAAGACAATAATAGGCTGGAACATTTGGCTTCTCATCTCTAGCTTTCAGAAACAACGTGGATATCTGTCAACACTGTTGAGGCCTAGAGTAATATAAAAATCAAGGAATGGTTAGGGTTGGAATGGACCTTAAAGATCATCTCATTACACCCCCTGCCACGGCCAGAGACACCTTCCAGTAGACCAGGTTTCTCCAAGCCCCAATGTCCAACCTGGCCTCGGATACTTTCAGGGATAGGGTAGCCACAGCAATTCTGAGCAACCTGTGCCAGGTTCTCATTGTCCTCAAAGGGAATAATCTCTTCCCAATATTCCATCTAATCTTGCCCTCTCTCACTTTAAACCCAGCTTTAAACTGAAAGTTTAAGCTGAACCCTCAGCTTCAGGCAGAAGCAGTGCAGCCCACAATGTTCCCTAACAAAACGCTGAAGAAATGAACCTGTACAAGCTTGGGGGGGATACAATTTAAAAAATTTGGTGTTCCAGGCTCGGTTCATGGGGCAACAGATTTCCTCTCCTCTTTGTTCCACTCACCTACTTCTCGGGATCTTGGCCATGATGTGGTCCTCAGGTATTTTCTTCCTGTAAGACTGAGCAAAAAAGAAAAGCAATTCAACAGCCCTAATTTTCAGGGTGTTTTTTTTTTTTTCTTTTTTTTTTTTCTTTTGAACAATCTTGATGCTACCTGCATTGCAGTTCTGCAAGTTAATCTTGTGGATGCGTGTTCACTCACAGAATTGGTATCATTGCAATCTGCACATGAAAACCAATTCAGTGCAGACAGGAGGGAGGCTCAGGGGGAAAACACAGCCAGAAATCGATTGACTCAAGTCTGTGTATCAAAAGCACTGGAGAGAATCTCATCAATAAGATATAAACCACAAAACACCTTTACCTCCCTCCCTCTTCAAGCATTTGATGTGTGAATATAAAATACATGAAGGTCACGAGAAAGGCGGCTGGCACCTCTGTGTTGCTGTTAAGGAGGAAAAGAGGCAGAGAAAACAGCAGTAGGAGAAGAAAACAGGGATATCAAAGGAACTTTGGAGAGAATCACAGAATTTTTTAGGTTGGCAAAGCCCTCTGAGATCAGCAAGTCCAGTTGCTATCCCAGCATTGATAAGGCCACCACTAACTCACATCTCCAAGTGCCACATCCACTCAGCTTTTAAAACTCTCCAGGGTAAGGGATTCCACCACTACCTGGGGCAGCTGTGCCAGGGCTGGACAAACCTTTCCAGGAAGAAATTTTCCCTAATGCCCAACCTGAACCTTCTCTGGAGCAACTTGATGCTGTTTCCTCCAGATGGATTGAAGAGATAGTGAAGGATTTTGGTTCACACTTGCAGGGACAAATATGTACAGATGTGAGCAGGCACCTTCATCACTCCTGCTCCGGCTTTGTGCCTCCTGCTCACCAGGAAAATGGTCTTTCCAAAATCTGTGGTGCCACAAAGAATCCACAAACCTGCGGGATGTGTAGCACAGGAGGGCAGGGAAGGAAAAGTTGAAGGACAGCAAGTTAGCATTTTTCCAACTTCCTCTTCTGGATCACCCAAGAAAGAAAAGCTGGGTTGAAATCTATCTGTGGAATTTGCCTATGGAGCTGGTTACAGCCAATGTGAATTAAGATTCAGTTACTTTGATGGGCACAGCATTCAGCAGGAGCAGCAAAAAGACTTGAGAATCTTTAAGCCTCTTGCCTCTTTCATCAGTACTATCAGGAGGATTTAAGCCATGGACATGACTGCTTGGATTAGGTTTAATGTGGAGGAAAGCCCTTGGATGGCACAAACAATATTCACATCAATGAAGACTGGGACAGGAATGATCTGAGGAGTGGCAGAGGGCAAAGAATGAGTGCTGAAAGTTTTGGTTATGTAAGATGCAAAAGAAATGTCAGATAACAAAGAAACAAATAAACAGATAAGAAAGAAATATCAGATAAACAAAGAAGCAAAAAGCTGATGAGCTGGGTGCTCTATTTGGGTGAAAACCACAGCAGTCATCCCCGTCTGTCCATCAGACCCTTTCTGGGTGAGAAAAACCAGACTGAAATGGAATCTGAACCAAGTAATTGCATGTTTTATCTCCTCTTTTCATTCTTGTTCATTTAAAGAAAAAGGAAAAGCAATAATAACCTCCTTTGTCTTATCCTGCAAAATACTTTGCCTCCCCAAATCCCTGAAAATGAAATTCCTTTTTCTCCTACAGTTCTCCACCAGCTATTTTGTCTTCTGTGCAAGAGAAGGTGGAATACAATAACATATTGTTAGTGTTCAGTGCCTAAGTTGAGGATATGGAGCTCTCTCTGGAGTACGCTGCATGGTGCAGCTGGAGCAACTACCACTTCACCAGTCTCTAAGACAGTAAAATTTGTCTGGGACATGAAAAAAGGAGATGGAAAAAAAGAGATTCATGTCTTCAATTCAGCAAAGTGATGGCTCTCAATTAGCACAAAATAAAGGTTTCTTGAGATTTCAGCTTTATCCTCCATATCTCTGCAATGCTGAATGAGCAGAACACATACATTCAATACAGATTAGTTGTCCACATGGGTTTTGTTCCTCCTGGATACTTGGGACTAGGGTATTTTTTAACCCAGGTAGTTAAAACAAAAATATCTCAGGTCTGGTTGTATTTTATAAGAAGATGTCTCATATCTGTGACAGCTTGCTTTTCTTCCCACTGGATTGCTCTGGTAGGACCATCAGGATCACAGGTGCTACACTGAGGTGTTGGTGATGTGACACCAGCACCTGGCTCAATGATGGAGCCAGCAGCCCATAAAACAAATTAAATTAAGGTCTCATGAGCCCATGGCATAAGAATGGAATTGGGGTGCAGAGTCAAACGGACAGGAATGAAATCATCTTTGGCATCATGCCTCGTGCATCCTCCTTGGACATAGAGAAGGATCCAGTGAAACCTTTGAGCACCTTCCAATGCCTAACTGTACTTCAAGAGAGATGGAGAAGGGCTTTGGACAAGGGCATGGAGTGACAGGACAAAGGGGAGTGCCTTCTCACTGCCAGAGGGCACTGTTAGATGTGATGTTGGGAAGAAATTCCTGCCTGTGAGGGTGGAGGCCCAGTGCAGGTTGCCCCGAGAGCCTGCATGGCCCATCCCTGGAAGTGTCCAAGGCCAGATTGGACTGGGCTTGGAGCACCCTGTTCTAGTGGAAGTTCCCAAGGCAGGAGAGTTGGAACATGATGGACTTTATTGGCCCTTCCAACCCAAACCCATCTGGGATTCTCTGGTGGAACAAGGATGTTACTGGTGGAACACATCTTTTTGCAAGGTCCCTGTGCATTTTCTACTTGATTTCTTTATTCAAATGGATACGGGGAGCTGTTTCCGGTGGGCAAAACCTCCTGCCTTCTTGCAGCCCTTCATGTGTGCAGGCTGTCTGGTTGCTTTAGTGTGGCGCCAAGGCTTACCCCAGGGCCCAGCCAAGATGCTCATTCCTAAAGCAGGCTCCAGTCTGGCTGTATAAAGGCAGCAAGGATGTAGCTCCCTCTCTTCACCTCTCTAGGGAAATTTGGCAGCCTGGGCGGGATGCTAACAGCAGGATCTGTCACTGACTCCCTGCTTATATCTCTTAAAAGCCATTAAAGCTGCTGCAGAGAGAAAGCCACCCCACACACTGTCAGTGGCACATGGCTCCTTGGCCACATCCCCGGAGTGCATCCCTGCTGCTATGCTTGGGGTCAGAGAAGCAAGGAGGCCATGGGGACCTCATCCTGTCTCCCTAACCCCTCTCCATCCCTCCCTCTCCTTGGGCCAGAAGAGCTTCTCTCATGACCAGTGGCCCTGAGATGCTCTAGCATCCTCCTCATGTCCCAGCTGGAAGGGCATTCAGCTTGCAGCCTGCATTACAGGTCTTCAGAAGAGGAAAATCAGGAACTTATCAAAAAAACATACCATGAAAATAAGCTAAGAAATTTTTTTTACCCTTAATATACAGTTAACACTAAGGAAATTTAGAGATCTGGACAAAAAAGAGGGAGGTGTAAAGAAAGACTGAGGAGGAATAACCTCAATTTTAATGAAAAGACTTCAGAGATGCTCAGAATCAGACTAGTTAATCAAACTAATTAAATCACTGCAAGATACACTAGTAGCATGGCTCAGTGAAATAAAGAGAAAGAGACTAGTAATTCTCTGCTGTCTTTCTAGAAATATGCTGAATTTTGCTGCCACTGAAGTTCCAGCCAGGCAGGTTTTAGCCGCTTAGAAATCCTTGTTGTTGTACGGACACAGGAGACTCCTGAAATGCTAAGGACATGCTTAACTCCTTCTCCTGAGAGGGTTTTCTTTCCCCAGCCAGAACCAAGGCAAATACTGTCTTTTATTTCCAGGGTATTCATCTGGAATTTTTCACAAGCCTTGAACTCAATAAAAGTACTTCTAATTTCTTACCAGAAAACAAGTTTCTGTGGTTAATGAAATATGACTGCACCTAGAGGATGAAAGACATCTTTTGATTTGTGTTCCTTGAGTCATCTTTGAAGAGGAGTGGTAGAAGGGGACAGAATAACTTTATACAGCTGCTGGCAATAAATTATTAAAACCTTTATGAATATAGCATATTATCTGTCCGTGCTCCTTCAGGCATTTTCTGTTCCTTCTATTTTGCTTTTAAAGCAATTAATTTTGCAACCGCTCATCATTTTCAGAGCCAGTCTTACAACTCTGGAGAATGTGTGAAAATTGGAGAAACTGGAGTGAGGCAGCAGCAGAGGAGCTGAGGATTCACTCTTCCCGCCAATGGGGGCTTGCAGAAGGGGACCATCCTCAGTGGGATGTTCTGGTGGGTATTCTATTGGACATTGGAAGTTCTCATGCTGGGACTCTCATCCCTTTCTAGGAGAGCTGCTCCTGGCTGTTAGAAAATGCATTTTCCATGTCTGTCTGTTATTCCTTATATTAATCCCATTACTCTCAGCTCTCTCACCTATGCCACCCCTGAATCATTTATTTCTTGCTTGCAGCCCTAGTCTACTTCCTAAGTGCCAAACAGAAAATTGTTCTGCTTTCTTGTCAAAATACTCTAAAATTCAAAATCTTTATTTACTTCTAGGCTTGACAGCAATGTTTCACTTCACATGAAACCATTTGGGCCCCTATAAATCATAAAAAGAGTTCAGGTCTTCATAGCCTTCCCACTTATATGTCTCCTAGTAGGAGAGGTGGATCAGGATGCTGCCTTAGAGGACTGTTCAGGGGGATCCCAGACTCACAGATAGAGGCTGGAGTTGGGGAAATTCTTGTCTCCATCTCTCTGGCCACATCAGGGCAATTTTGTGTGAGTAATGAAAGAGAAAAAGAGAAGGGTTTTTCAATTTTTTCTCTGTTCTGAGTGAATGTTCTGCACTATCAGCTCGAGCTGTTCCCAGTGTCACCTTAGTGATTACTTAAGTGCTTCACACTTGGCTGAACAGCTCGATCAGGACACCACAGAGCCCTGAACCACGTCAGGATACCAGCCAGCCTTCTTGCTATGGCAGGGGAGAAGCAGTTCAAGTTTAAGCAGCGATGCATGGAATTTAAGGACCCTCATATTGTCCCAATGGGCTACAGCTTGTGGTTGAAGGTATCCTGTGGGTCTGCAGATGCAGGATGGTGCAGCCACAAACATTTCCAGTAAAACAGGGCTTCAGCAATTGTTTCAGCAATCCCTATGCCCAGATTCTGCAGGACTTTTGTGTAGCAAAAATAATTTGGCTTGAATTTGTAAATAGTCTGGTATCTTGATTTTGGCAAATTTATCCTCGCTGAGAAAGCTTCTCCTGGCTCCAGCACAGCTTGTGGAAGATGGGCTGTTCCAAATGCTATCATGGGAGGTTGCAAAGCCTCCTCTGAGCAGAGCCCCATGGCTCGGTTGGGGCTTCACACCACAGGGAGTTTGGAGGCAAATTACTTAGAGAGCTGAAGGTCTGCTCAGTTGGAAGGTGCTACGGATCCAACCTGATGAGTGATATACAGGGTGATTACATCCAGCTCCAAAAGGAAGCTCAGAAGGGGATGATGTGGAGCTGCCAAAAAGGTCAATGGCCCCTGGGCTGTGCCAGCTCTGGGGTGGAAGCAGGGCCAGGGCAGTGCCCATCCTCTGTGCTGGCACTGCTGGGGCACCACCAGGGCTGGGGCAGCTCTGAGAGCCCTGGAGGGGCTGGAGCGAGTCCAGGGAGGGGAAGGGAGCTGGGAAGGGGCTGGAGAATTCCTGAGGGAGCTGGGAAGGGGCTGGAGAATTCCTGAGGGAGCTGGG
>VZUI01070256.1:9233-46954 GCA_013401135.1 Cettia cetti
CCTTGTGGTTTAAAAAAAAAAAGAAAAAAAAAAAGAAAAAAAAAAAAAAAAAGAAGAAAAAAAGAAGAAAGAAAAGGTTTAAACCCATGATTTTAAGTGATGCCCAGGGGTATGTTTAAGGAGCAGCCAGTGCCAAATTCCACCCTGCCTGCTGAAGCACCTTCAGGCTCTGGTGGGGTTGCACAGCAGGTAAGAGATCATGGTGTTTGGGCAATTAGTTTTAACTATCATTATATAATATTGATGTCATATTGACTACACATATATATGCTGGCACGGGGACTGGAATTACATTGATTTATTAAGTTGATAGCGTGCACCGGTGCCAAGCTACCAGTCATTGATCAGCTGCCTGGGCTCAACTTCAGTGTGTAATTTCCAGCACAATGTGTCTGATCAGCAATACCATAATTGGTTGCAAATGTCCTTCCTTCTATTTGTTTTGTTAAGTGGCTTTTTCATTAACACAGCAGAGCCAAGAAAATAAATATGACTTTACTATAGGACTGCAGGCAGAGAATAGCTGAGAACTGGATGCAGACTAGGACAGGACTGTGCAATATTGTCAAACCAGCACTCCTCACTAATTTTTTGTAGTTATAAATTATCTGGTTCGGTGCATTTAGGGCCCTGATTGCTTCTGAAGAGATGGCCTTTGGCTAGGAGGGAGTTGGCCAACACTATGTTCAGTTAAACATAAATTTATTGAATTCATGCCCCCAAATGCCCTAAGTCAATAGGTTTATTATTAGGAAAAGCCATGATGTCTCTGCTTGGAATATGGCCATTGGATGTCCCTGCTAAGAGAGGAAGCTAAGTCAGTCCCTGGGAAGAGGCTCTCTGCTCCTTACAGCAACATCCAGGCATCTGAACGAGCCAGGAAACTCAGAACTAGGCACAGAGACTTTAAGGAGGTGGCACCTCCCTCCTGAACACCAAATCCAAGGCTGAACCAAGCAATGGGTCCCTTCTCCAGAGCCTCATCCCAGCTCAGCCCTGCTTCTGCAGCTCAGCCCTGCACATCTGCAGGATCACATGAAATGGGCTTTGCTCTTTCAGAGTGCAAAAAGTGCCAGATATGGTCTGGGCCTAAGTGAGTTGCAAAGTTCCTGAAAATATTGACTCAAGCATTGTATCTGTGAGCAAGTGCAATTATTTGAACAGGAGAAAGACAGAAGTAAGCTGCTGTGGCACCAGCTATCCCATGAAATAGCTCTGTATCACCCAGATTACTGCATGCCCTTTCTGATTTCCAACAGATATATAAATCATTGTTTTCTGGGTGTGTGACTCCTCAGTACCTGCTTTGAAATGCTCTTTCCACCTCTTATTTTACCCTGTTCTATTAATGTCAGCCCATTTCTGGCTATATTCTAAACATTCAGGACTGTGTAGGGCCTGAGCAGGAGTAGTGGTTATCCAGTGACTTCACAGCAATGAAACATTATTAGAGACCTTTCACACGAGTCACCACAATGCATTAGAGGAGAAAAGGCAATAAAAAAATAAATGTCAAAAAGAATAAAGGTATTGAGTCAGGAGAGAAGAACCAATCCATTATTTTTCATTATTTTCAGCAGTTCAGGACTTTATACTTTGATACTTTCCATTCACTGGACTCTGCCAAATAGAGCCATTGTTTCTCTCCTGTTAGCTCCATGAAAATATCTGGCAATGGTTTACTTCAGCATGAATAAAACTAAAGACTAAGCTACTTAACCAATGTGTGTCCTTTGAAGTATTGGATTTAAATCTCCAGGATACCAGCATGTTGCAAACAGGCACACTTCATTAGTGATGCTGAAACATTTTCTCAAAAGAAATGAGGATGGAAGTGTTTGATACCTATTGTTTTATTTTCAGTTCAATTCAGGTGCAGGTTTCCAAGGGCTCTGGAGGGCCAGACCTGCAGGGCTGCTGGAGCACCAGCACTGGGGATGGTGCAGTTTGACTGAAGCAGTGGTGAACAAGCCATCACTCCTTGCCTGTTCAGGGCATACAGGGATGAGGACTCTGATTCTGTCTGCACTTTATAAAGAGCTCAGCATAGTCATTACTCAGCAAATAACTAAAAGAAACAGGTTTGTAATTTGGTTTTTTCAGAGGGTTGTAAATTATTAGCATTTACTATGCCCTGGTGCATGTACAACCCAGGGAAAACACCCTTCATGTAAGGGCCTGTCCTGCAACTTCTGCTCAGAGCATTTTGCTCCTTGAGTGAGGTCACAGAAACCATCACCCTCATTAATGTCATGAAGCAGCAGTCACCCTCCCCCTGTGTTTAATTTTGGATGTGCTCTTCAGTGCTCTGGTGCCTGGACCTGCTGAGCCCCCCCACCTGCCATCCCGACCTGGCTCCTTCCCATGTTGCTGACTGCTCCTGTCCCGTCAGACTGCTCCTTCCAAAGCCCAAATCCCAATTTCACAGGAGCTCTACCTCCCCAAAATCCAGAGCAGTGCTCCCAGCAATGCACACAGCAAACCAGAAGGTTGCTTTCCTTGCAAAGGGCAACATGAATGTGCCCCAAACCATTGGAAGGGATGCATTAATTGAGCCTTGAGGTTTTTCACCCCTGCTCTTGTTAGGGAAGAAGGTTGGTTTGGTTTGCAGCTGTTCCAGAAGTTTTACATGAGAGGGAAACGCTTACCAGCTCTCAATGATCTGTCAAGGGCAGTGTCTGCTTCTTGGCAGGAGCCTCTGCTGAAACACAAGCGAGCATCTCTCCCACTCCCAGCACAGCTCTGCTGCCAGTGACTAAGCAGTTTCTATAAATCAAGCTGCAGCAGAGTTCAGAAGCCTAATAATAATCTGAAAATGTACAATAATGATAATATGGTGGTTTTAATGGTAAGAAGGTCACAGATAAGTATAATAGGCATTCTGATGTTGAGACTTGTAGCTTGGTTTCGAATAATTTTAACATTCTATTTGATGTCTAGTCTTAGAGCAGTAGAAACTGGAATTAAGCAATGCAATTCAAACACAGCAAAGCTGTAATCTGATTTTATGTCCTACTTCTAGCCTTGCTGCTTCACCTTTTCCTGTGAGCCCTTCATCTCTCCCATGATGAAATATTTGTCATTGCCTGTTTGAGGGTTGGAACCAGCTTGCTGCTGGGATGCCAGCAGTGCTGCTGTTCCCCATTCTGCTCTATTTAGCAGCAGAGGCCACCACAGCAGGTGGATGTTCATGGTTTGGCTGTGAATGTCCTCCCCAGTGCCACAAACACCCAAGCCTTTGCATCCCAAATGTCTGACAGTGCCCGTGCAGCTGGCACAGGATGAGTGCTGCTCATTCCATTTACTGTAACTGTCTCATTAATACTTTTTTTATGTTGGTACAACTTAATCCAACTAATTGCCATCATGAACCAGCAGCACTTTAAGGCCCTGGCTATAAAGGACTATTGTGCTGTACCAAATATAATCCTTCTTAATATGTCCTGTGTTGGTACCTGCCAGTTTTCCAAGATTCCTTCTGTCTAGCACACTGACACAGGAGGTTTTGCAGACCTTTGATGTTCGTGTGCTGCAGCAAATGTCTCCAAAGCAGGCACAGCTTTGTACTGCTGGCTCTGCTGGGGCAGGAGTGGTTTGTCCCACGTGTGTTCAGTACCCAGCAGTACCAGACACCGTGGCTGGAAGTAATAGGCATTCCCAGAGCAAGGTTAATGAAAACCTTACCAACACCTGTCTCCATACAGTTTTATTGGGAGAAGCCATTTTCCTGCAGTTTCCCCATGTAGTGTCAAGTGCAGTGTGGTTCAGGACAAGGCAAGCTCTCCTCAAAAAAGCTGAAGGTTCAGCATTGGGGTTTTTTTTAGGACGATGGGGACTGATGCTGAGCACCTGCTGATCCAGCTCTGCCCAGTGCCATTCATTAGACCTTTCACATGGCCTAGTGTAAGTCTCCCTGCCCAGTACAGGGGGGTTGGAACTAGATGATCTTCCAGATCCCTCCCTCCCAAACCATTCTGTGATTCTATGATTAGCCAGAGTTGTTCCTGATGGCACAAACAAAGCAGGGACATTGGTGATGCACAAGCTTTGCGATGGCCTGCTGTGCAGAACAAAAGAAGGAAACGTCTCTGGATGCATAAACCCATCCCACAGCAGCAGTTTATTGATCCTGCAGATCCTGCAGCCTCATCAGGCCAAGGGGAAGAGCCTTGCTGCTCCATCCCATGATCCCATGTGTGCCCTCACAGCTCCTGGGGAGCCCTGCACTCCACTTCTGCCTTCACAGTGCCTGGCCCTGCCTTCCCTGCAGCTCAATTCCTGATTGAGACCAAGGGTAGCTGTAAGAATTAATCAAACCCTCCACCTCCCGTTAATCCCCTGTTCTGTCAGCAAGTATACCACCAGTATTTAAGCTATTAAAACCCAGCCTAATTTTCTGAGTTCCTGGATGTCTGCATTGAGTCCAGAGACATCTGAGGTTCCTCAGAACTGCTAAAAATCAGGGCATTGCTCTAGAATTAGTATTTATGTCTCTTTATATAATCTTAAATGAAGAGAATAGCAGAAGCCCACAATATCCTACCTGAGCTGAAACTCAGATGAAAGTGGTGTTACAGTCAAGGCACTGCAGTGGGTTATAGGAGATCCTGCAGAAATCACTTAATTTCTGTGTGCCCTATTTCCACATCTGTGAAATGGGGATAACAAGACATCATGTTGCGAGGTGCTGAGCCACGAAGAGTTATTATGGGAGCTGCAGAAGTTGCTATAAATACCTGAAGAACGAGGGCATTCGGTGTTACACTAATAGAATACAAAGTCTATAAAAGCCTTTGCATTTTACAGATGAAGGTTTGAGATAACTACAGGAAGATAAAAAAAAAATCCTCCCAGAGCTTCGTCCACAGGCACTGATGTTCCCCTGTGGAGTGGGGTGGTGGGAAGGCAGAGTCTGTTCTTTACAGGGATGAGGATCTAAGAGCCTTCAAGCTGGTGACTGCTTGAACTTCACTTGCACAAGGAGAAGGTTGTAGTTTCAAAAGTGAGCAGCAGGGCTTTGGAGCTCACTTTCAAGTTCAAATTAGGGCAGATTTGGAGACAGAGACCACAGACATTTTACCACTGTTGGGCTGGTCTCTCGGCTTTCTCATGAAGTCAGGTTATGTCAAGTCCTCTTCACATCACCCAAATGGTACAAAAAAACTTTAGAAGGAATCCATCCCAGGCTTCCCACGGCAGTTCTAGCCCTTTCCTAAATTAAAAAGGTGCTGAATTCCTGCATAGCTGTGACCTCCTCTTCAGACTTACAGAGACTCTCCTGCCAGATCCAGCAGATATAGACAAAACAAATGGGTGAATTCTAAGGAGAGGGGAGGAGAAAGACCTGCCCCAGCACAGGTGGTGCAGCAAGGCTTGTCTGGAATCACAAACCTCCCTTTAGGTTATAGAGCCTGTTTCTGTGGGCAGCCACAGCTGGCAAGTCTGTGCAGCACAGCCCGGGAGGCAGAAGTAAGCAGGCTCAGACAGGGGCACAGCTCCACCTGGTTGTGCCTCCACTCCCAAGGGGGTGGTCAGCAGCCTCTCCAGCCTAGAAGCTCCCAGTATTTCCCCTAAGGGGCTGCAATAGGTTGGCTTTCCTTAGTAACCCTTCCCAGAAGGAAGGGAGTCCATGGACGCCTCTGCACTTACTGCAAATGAAAAATGTCTCTAGAGGAATGTCAGGACTCCTGCAGAACTGAGGATCAGAGGGATTTGGAAAGGCTAATACCCTTCTTCCTCCATGGCAATCACCTCCGTGCAGGTTAATTTAGGAAAAAGGCAGCAAAGGAGCTTCCCATTGAGGGTGTTTTTTCCCCCATGCTGTGCTGGTAGCTGTGATGAGAGACAAAGAAGAAAGTACAGGGGAAAGCTGCCAATAATCCCATCTCACCACTATTACCATCATCCCTCCTGTATATTGTACTGGCAGCAAAAGGGAGGTGCCTCAGGCAGAAAAATATCATGAAAAGTATTTTGCTATCCCCTACCTTGTCAAACAATATTTGTTCCTGGTGAGATGTTTCATTTCTCCAATTCAGCTGTTTTCCCAACAAATGGACCTACACCTTTCACTGGTTGCTTCTTCAGGTTAAAAATTGACTGAACACACTGATTTCATGAGCCTTCTGGAGCTCCAGCACCTCCATCAAAGCTGCAATCAAATGTATTTATTGAGCACTATATGTGAGAGAGATTAAGAGGAATTGTCTCTCCCTGTTAATTGCAGGGTCTACCTGACCATCCTGCATGTGCCAGTCAGTGGGGAAGGAGAAATTAATTTACTCCTAAGCAGCCATGGTTAAAATGTGCTGGACAAGGTCAATTTGAAGTGCTACTCTGGCAGACTAGCTCCATTCACATGGGAAATATTCAGTAGAAGGGGATGAGAACACAGATCAGTGAGTGCTGGAGCCACTGGAAAAATATGTGAAAGATACCTGTTTAATTCCTCTGGGCTTAATTCTTATTAATTTGAATATATTACTACATAAAGGATAATTTAACTGTAATATTGTTTAATTAATCATGATAGAATGATTTAGGCTAGAAAGGATCTTAGAGCCCATCTTATTCCAACCCCTCTGACACACTTTCTTCTAGACCAGGTTGCTCCAACGTGGCCTTGAACACTTCCAGGTATGGGGCTTCCCTGGAAGCACCTTACAGCACCTTAGCAGCCTCACAGGGAAGATTTTCTTCCTAATATCTGATCTAGTGTCAATTAATGTTCATTTAGGTGAAGAGGTGAACTCAAAACTGCTAAAGTATGCTGTTAGATCTGCTGGAAGAAATCCTGGATGCTCGTAAATCAGCAACAACCAAGGAGAGCCCCGAGTCCTGTGTGGGTAAATGTAACTGTATATCCAGAGCTACAGCCTGAGAAGAGGTCAGGTTTTGAGCCAGTCCCCCTAAGTATTAGACTAACATATTTGGGGGGAGAAAATATTCCTGGGGAGCAGGCTTTTGTGCACAGACCCAGCACCACATCTCCTGGTCCTCTTCTGCAGCCTCTGAGACAGGGTGAGACTGAGCCTGCTGGAGACAGGCTAATAAGGAGCCAGCTGGCCCCCAGCATGGTACAGTCTGAGACCTTTCACACTTGACAGCAGCCAATCTCAATCTCATGCCTATAGTTAGGGAAGAAGCAGCTTTTAGAGATTTTGACTGCAGAGTTCAGTTACAGCAGAAAAAACTGACCTCAGAAAGAGTCCCAGCCTCTCTCCTGCACTTGGGAGGGATTCAAGGCAGGGAGGATGCAAGGGGCAGCCTCACATTCTGAGATGGAGCAAATGAAGAATTTGGATCTAAAAGCCTCCAGACTCTGGGGGAGTTCAGGTCCAAATCTGTGCTTTCCAACTTCACACTTCTCCCTTGTTGTGGTATCTTGTTTCACTTGGCTCTCCAGCTGTGTTTTTCAAGAAGCAGCCGTGGAAACCTATTGGTTTCAGTTCTGTCTAATATTCTGGGAAACAGTTCAGAAAGCTGGAATTTGACCAAGACTCTTGTCTAAGCTCCACTGGACCTTTCAAGCACCACTGTTAGCATTCTAATAGTAATAAAGTTCCACATGTCAGAGCCATGGATCCAAATCTCACCCTTAAAGAGTTGCTTGTAACAATGAGGTACTGCACAGTGCAGCTCTCTTCGAGGCACCTCTCCTCTAAAGAGGCATCCATTTCCACCCATTTACAGAAACTGCCAGGTTATTGTTACAAACACAAAGCAGAATCAGTCACATCTGGTGGCTGCAGTTCCAGTATTCTGAAGACACTGCTCAAAACCTTTGTGGGGCTCAGGGTGACTTTGAGGCCACATGTCCAGCCCAGCCCTTCCTCATGAACCTTAAGCAAATCCACCACCACTATTCAAAATCCTAAAGCAGTTTATTTAAATGCATTTTTAAACTTCCAGCACATGCATGTTTCCTGTTATTTCATCAAAGACTTGGATTTCTTTTTGGTGACATAATTTGTCAACACATGCAGTTCGTAACAGAAAAACGGCTGATCAAAGAATAGCAGGTAAGTCTTATTTACTGCCTGATAACGAGCTAAATTGCTGCTATAGCTTTGTATTAGCAAGCTCCACATTTAGTGCTTTTATCAGCATTTCAGCTGCAACACACTCTTCAACTTCAGATAGACAATTTAAGAATCAGAGAAGAGATTTCTCTCCCCCCCCGACAGAGCTCAGTGCCACTGTTAGGATGCAGAAGACTAACTTACAGCTAGTGATTAATCCAGACAAAATACTGGGTGTGTACCAGGTGCAGAAAGATGGGAGCAACACTCAACTGACTAACCACGAGACAACAGTGCAGGTCTGCAGTCAAGTCTCTGCTTGGGAGGGGAGCAAAGGCAGCAGAAATAGCTGAAAGTATAAAAGCAAGCCGTGGGCAGCAGTAACTGTCAGAATTTAGATTCAACTTCAGTTTGGGATAAATCCTCGCTTATTTGGATCGATCAGTTCAATTATCCAGCAGAATAAAATGCATCGTTTTCATATCATGTAGCCTTCTTTAGGAAAATGTCAGACATTTGGTGACAGCTTCACAGATGTTATTGACTCTGCCTCCCTTCCTGGTAATACCAATACCCCTGGGTTTCAGGCCTGGGTGGGATGTCAGGGGGCAACATCTTCCAGACTGATAACCTAGACACACAGTACCTGTGTTTTTAATTATTCATATCATCTATAAATATAATTTTTATCTTTTTTTTAATATTCATAATGCTTCAGAAGTACAGGGCTCTGGGAGCGTGTGGTGGTCCTGTGTCAGCTGGAGTCTGTTGATGTATCTGAACACTCCACACCCCTTTGAACTTCCCACTGCCCTCCTGCACCCAAAAAAGGGCGTATCATACCCCACACCGCAGTAGTAAATCTAATCCATTTACACCCAAAAATAAAACTTTCATTTACCAGATAGAAGATGGCCCTGGACAACATAATCTCCCCAGCACAAGCCCTGTAGTCCTGGGAAAGAGTCATATTTTACTGAGTTCTTCAGCCTGTGCCATGAGTCATTTTACTAAACTTAGCTTCAAACAAAGTGATTTAAGGTTTAAAAGTGCTTAAAGGAATGGAAGGTAGGAGCCCAGCCTGGTGACACACCCAGCAAAGCCCTCAGTACCTGAGCAAGGGGAGCAGAGCAGACCCACAGGTCACAGCCAGGCTCAACCAAGAGCCCACATCATCAGGTGAGTTTGTGGAGATGGGGCAGCTCAAAGGACATGCCACAGGGTCAAGGTGAGGTCCAGTGAAGGTAATCCAGGTCAGACACCATCCAGCAGTTCCCAGGCAGGTCCATCATGGCAGAAGGTCCATAGACCTGAGCCTGAGGAGGGGATGTACAGCCAGCACAGTCTGTGGCTGAGCTGGAGCCCAGCACCACCCTGACACAACTCAGGGAGAGATTAAGGATCCTGGGCTGAGCTTAAATGGGCTCCTGGGCAGAGGGTGAGGGGTGTCCCCACAAAGCTGAGAGGGACCCAGCTGCTCTGGGTCATTAATGTATGTTAGTGCCTGTCACAGTGAGAACATTCATTTTCCTTAAAAGTGAAGAGTATGTGACAATATCTATACCTTATATGTGACAATACCCAAAGCTGCAACTGTACCGTGCTTCAGATGTTACTAAATCCAGCCTGGGCAGGGTTAGCAGTGTGTTGTAAGCCTCTGCTTCTAGTTTTCTATATGAACTGTAAATAATGCCCAACAGTCAAGGTATCTGTGAAGGAAACACACGGTGAGGCAAGGCCAGCTCCTCACTTATGGCTACATCAAAGGCAAAGCTGCTCCCTTCAAAGGCAGACAGGAGACTTTTTTCTGGAGAAATCCACACCCTGACTCCTAGGCATATGTGCAAGGGAGGGTTTTCTACTTGTGACTTATGTGACTTGAAACAAATCAGATGTTGAACCATATGGGTTTGGGCTTTTTGAGACTGTAAACTTTTTTCATTACAGACAGAGGTAATGATGAGGCAGCTGTGTGCTCCAGAGCTGCAGGCCAAGAGGGATGAGGACAGACAGGTAGAGTGGGACAGAGGGTGATGCCATAAAAATACATAGGGAGATAAAATTGCAAGAGGTGATTGCATGCTGCTGGGTCTGGCATGACAGCAGGACATCACCTAAGGGCTGAAGGGCAAAGTCTGCTCCATTGAGAGGCACAGTGGGTGAACAGCAGGCTGAGGGCAATACCTGAGCTCTGCAGAAGACAACAAACCACTCCTGCTCTTGGCTTCAGTTCAGCTGAGCACTCCAGAGAGGTCAGAGGGCTCAGACCACACATTATGCCTGGTACAAGTGCCCATTACTCACTCTGCACAACTGCAGAGGGTCGTATTTTGGCTTGTAAGCTGTGCACTTGTCATTTATCTTTCTGCTTACTGCTGACTCTTTCTACTGTGCTCATCTTTGCTTCCCCCACACTATTGCATTGTGCTCATTTCAAAAACAGGACAATTGCTCATTCTCTACAGTCTCACCCTTTTCCATTCCCTGTTTCCAGTGGTCTCCATAAGTTTGTAACAGAGCAGTTAAGAATAGCAGACTTAAAGAAAAAAAAAATGAAAAAAAGAAACCTCTGTCCAAAACAAAAGAAAACCAAAACCAAAAAATAAGCAAGCAAACAAACAAAAATCACAAACACAACAAAAAATCAAAACCCCCCCCCCCCCCAAAACAACAACAACAACCAAACACCCACACCAGAAAAAAAAGAAAAGAGGATGTCTGTGTCTCCTTACCTAAGGTGAGCCTGCAATGGGGAGACATCTCAGTCCTCACATCTTTCCTTGTGTTCATGGATGGCACAGACACAAAAAACTCGTCACCTAAGATGGGTGTGAGCCCCCATAAGAGTTCTGGAGAGGTGTGGGGAAGTTTGTCCTGGCACCCTTCACAAATTCTAATCTTTATCCTCTGTTTTATACATTATATTGAATCGTTAAACTTAAAAGGGTCTTTTAAATTGGTTAATATTAGATTTTCATTTTCCTCTAGATTATTTTTTAAAGAAATTATATAAGAAAGGGAAATTCTGCAAGGGACAAAAAGCAGAACATCATTGGTGTGTCAAAAACCTTACTGAAGACCATATATTTGATATCTCCTCTTTTTCTTCTGTCCTCATGGCTTTTCACTCTTTAAAATTAAATTAGAGCACTGTAACATGACTTGTGCTTGGCACATCTGTATTGGATGTTGCCCATCTTCTTATTTTCCAGGTATGTGTCTGTTTGCTGCAGCATTTTTCTGGATTTTGAGGGTAAGCTGACTGTTGTACAACAAATCTCCTGTTCTTTTTTCTCTCACCTCTCCCACCTTATAAAGATAGGCAATACATCAGTCTTCTGGTATCACCCCAGCCCATCCAGGAATTCAGAGATAGTTCTGAGATTACAGTTTTTCAAGGACTGCAGGATTAAGTCAGCCCCAGCCAATTTCAAAATCTCTAACTTATGTAAGTGTTCTTTAACCTGATTTTACCCTAATCTGTCCTGAAATTTCTTTTCCTTAATATTAATTTAGTAAACTCTTATTCACTATTTACTTTTTTACTGAATTTTGTGAAATAGATATTAATTCATAGAATCATAGAAACATAGAATCATGGAATGGATTGGAATGGACCTTAAGGATCATTTAGTCCAAACCCCTCAGGAGGACAAACTTTTCATTTGCTCTTCCTCATGTTTTTAATGGGCTTAAGGACTATTTCTTGTTGACCATGATGTTTCTTGCTGGCTGCATTTTGTTTTCTACCTTTTTTATTTGAATTTTCCCTTACATATTTGAGCTAATCCTTTATGTTAATTTTCAGTAATCTGAAAATTATACTTCTTTCTTCTGATGTTGATAAAGAATTTATGATTAAGTAAATAAATTGCATTATTTGTTCTCTCTCTAGGATAGTACATTTCTGCCTCTTCTCTCAAATGAAAATCTGTCCATTCTCTGATTCTACTGAAGTTTGAATATAAGGTCTTTGAGTTGTTTTTTTGGTTTTTTTTTTGTTTTGTTTTGTTTTGTTTTGTTTTTGTTGTAGTTGGTTGGGGTTTATTTTGTGTGTGTTTTGTTTTGTTATCAGCTTCTTTTACAGCAAACAGCTCATGAAAGTGGCCGTGGGAGTCAGAACTCTCTTGGCAGTATCACCCAAAGAGCTGAGGCTTTATGGCCTTGCTGTGGGGCTTATGAAGCTGCAGAGACAGGCAGAAGTGGCCACACAGAACTTTGCATTGCTCTGCAGCTGGGGTTGCTAGAAGAGCCTGTGGTACCAGATAAGGGTTTTCAGACTGTGCTATCTGCCTAACCGGCTACGACTTGTATAAAGTGTTCATGTTGCCAGAATTCAGTCTGAATTTGCAATTCCCTGGCTATTCATCATTTTTTCCAAGGGTCATGAAGAAGATATCATTGCGCTGGCAGTGCTGAGCCTAGGATGCATCAGGGAGTTCACTGTACCAGGAACTCAGCTATAAGTCTGCTTTACACATCTGGAGCAATGGAAATGGCCATAATTGAGGTTATAAACTAGCTCATGATGACATTTCCTGCCAGTTCTGTGTATCATAGAGGATATGCATGCACTGAAAAGTCTTAAATCATTCTGAGCTGGAATAGAAAATCAATCTATTTAAAGATGTGGTTAAGAGTAAAAGGTTCATTGAAAACTGCCTTGCACTTGCAGGAGTAGAGACTCAATGGTGTGTATAGAAATATCCTTCACAACGTTTCTTCCCATACATTTTGTTTGAGATGCTTCTGGGGCAAGTTGAGAGTGGCCAGTTCCCCCCACTGCATCATTTTCTAGACTTATATCAGCAGCAGGTTTCAGTCAGGCTAAAGATCAAAGGCTTTGATCTCCAGTCATCTCAGCATAACTAAAAGGAAGCCACATCTGGAGAATTTATCTAATTCTGCAAGCTATAAATACGTATGGTTTTGGTACTATGCAGTTAATCAAAAGGCTGAAAGAGAATACATGTGCCAACCTGCAAAGGTTGGATTGTACTGTAGGAACTGATGAAATACCTTCTGATGCCTATTTCTGTATCTGAGTAAACCACTCAGTGGTTTAGCACTTTGTTATGGTGAACTCAGTGCCGAGGACACAAGCCTTCCAGAGGCCTTAAGAATTAAGTCACTTATTTCTAAGCAAATATAAGTTTACTACAGGGGAATAGCCCAGAGACTTTCCTTGCAAGATTTTGAATCAGTCCACTCTGATGACAGGGGCCTCAGGATAAAACTTGGATCTAGGTCTGAGTCCTGAATTTTTAATTCTCAAAATCTGGATCAGCTTAAAGTGCCTGGATTGCATCTCTGATTTTTCCCATTTGCTCAAAATCAGCCATAAACAGCACCAAGTTTAATTTAATCAGGCAGTACTTAAAATATGTAATCAGGCTCCAGTGGTGACTCCCTGCTTCAGCCTCTGAAATACAACTGATTTGTGCACAGAAACACCGAGACAATCGGAGCTCCTGATTAGCTGCATACTCCACTTGTGTGATTATTTTTAAGCTTATGTACTTTTGCTGCAGATTTTTCAAGAGTGTGTAGCTGCTTTATTTGAAGGCTGCACCTAAATGCTCATGGCAGATCTACAGATATTGGAGTGGCTGAAGGACGTGTTCACAGGTCAATGGCCAAAGGCAGGGATTTGTGCTGGGAAATGGAGGGATTTGCAGATACAACACCTGATTGGGAACCAGCCCCACAATTTCTGAAGACAAAATGGTAAAATGAACAATGAGGATCCCCCAAAAATACTCCCAAACGAACAGGCATTGTGCCCTACACCCGCCTGTGCTGCTGCTGGTTTTCCTTGCAGGGCACCATTGCTAAGGAATCTGCACATGTCTTTTACCTGCCAGACCCAAGACCCAACTGCAAAAAACGCCAAAGCTCAGAGAAAGACTTTTCTTTGTAGTCATCTTCATTTCTCTCTTTTAAAACTCCTTTTCCACAAGTAGGGAGGAAAGGCCTGTAATGAAAGGCAAATATTGAGGAGCAGCCCAGGACAGCTCCCAGTTTCCCAGCAACACAGACACTCCAATCATGACTATTATGATTTCACCTTTTAAAGAATCTCCTGCCTATGGCTAATTTTACATAATGGGCTTTATTAATATTAATTA
Organism: Cettia cetti; assembly: GCA_013401135.1. NCBI lineage: Eukaryota > Metazoa > Chordata > Aves > Passeriformes > Sylviidae > Cettia > Cettia cetti. The sequence goes on from VZUI01070256.1 coordinate 23,383, forward strand.
TGTCTCGAATTCATGTGTGATGTAGCTAAGACAGTTTTGAGGCAAACCTGAGTTAGATGATTGTGAACGGTGTGAAGATTGTAGTGAAGTCAAAAGTACTCCCCTCTCCTGACGCCCTCATCTTTGGGACCAAACCCAACCCTCCTCCTCCCCAGCTGCAAGGATGGCTGCTCATGTTTTCCCAAGGAGTGATTGTGCTCTGTAGCTTCTCATAGCATCCTTCACCTGGCACAAACAACCATCCAAAGCTGAGCAGTACCTCCAAATCAGAAGAAATGGAATAAATACTATTGTGCTGTAAATAGAGCGTGAAAAGTCATGTTTGGCAGTCTCACCATTCTTTTAAGCTTCTCCATGTTTTATAGAACAATTTCAGAGCAGGACTGACTCATTTACAAAGGAAACCACTTCTCCTCCTCTTTTCAGGCACTTGAGAGAGGTTTGTTTCACTGATCTTGTTCCTGCCAAATACTTGCTACAATGAAATACTCAGAACAGCACTTACTCATCAGAGGACCATCTCTTGGGAAAATATTTCCTTACTTTGCCATATTTAAAACAGGATACTCACAGATCTCTAATTGGAATTCTGTTGGCAAAGTATTTTTCTTGACCATTCACATCCATCACTGGGTAATAGAAATTTGATTACTGATGGTTTCCACCAGAAGAAAATAAATTTAATACTTTCAACTGGTATGTGTACATGGTGTCTTTCCATACTACTTTTTTCATTATCTGGCTTAGAGTAATTAATTGTTATTAAACCTTGTGTGCTAAGTTTGGGCAACCACTTTCAGCAGAAGAGAATTCTAGATGGTGAAAGGGCCATTTAAAACCTGGTCTCCAGGACTTATTTCACCAGATTTTTGCATGCTTGACTGACCAAGTTTGCAGTGTGAAACCCAGGGACAATAGAGAAAGTTCAGCTTTGCACTGGTTTTGAAAAAAAAGAAAATAAATCTTAATAATCTAAAATTTATCCCCAGGGTTGCAAAGAAGAGAGTACTTTAATTGTAATGGGTGTTCAATAATTAGTAATGTGAACCACTGGAGAATCATTCCAGCAGTAGTAGTTAAATATTCTTTACAGGGGAAGGTGGACATGATGAAAAGGCTGCAACTATAGACATACCTCCCTAAATACACTTCCTTTGCAGGACAGAGTCACCAGACTGAAGACAAAAAAAGACACAAGGCAGACAAAAATAAAGAAATCTGGCCCATATGTGTGGAGGTGTTGGTGAGAGGGTCACACAACCAGCTGTTCTCCATCCTAGGTGTGTAAATCCCCTGTGTAAACCCAGGAGGGTGAAGAAAAACCATCCTTTCACTGAACATAACCTGAAAGACAGTTTTATGGGTGCCTTTGTATTGGTGTCTTATGGAGGCCAGACATAAAGTGAGCTCTGAGGCTGTGGGCAGCCCTGGCTCCTGATGGGTGTGGAGAGGTCAGTGTCCCAGCTCCTGCATCCCAGGAAGGTCTCCCACCCAATATGCCTGCACTAACTTAGACAATGTTAATTGGTTCAAAATGGCCAAAGGAGGCCTCTGCTCCTGGAATGTTCTGACTTCACATGGTTACTTCCCACAAGGGTGAAGCCTTTCTTCTTTCATCTTACTTTTCCTAAAGTGTGAAGTGTCTGCTGTGGTCCTGTGCCTATTGCCAGCAAAGCCTGACCAGTGTAAAACACGAGCTAGAGGGATTTTGGTAAAATTTAGAAGCCCTGAGCTGGGGTCAGCATTTTATTTTTGTGTGCTCATCCATCGTGGTTCATTCCTCAAGCAGCTCTATAGTCCATGAGTGCCAAGACATTGCTCCCAGCAAGCAAAAAAATCCTTGTAGTGGTGAAACTCTAAATGGCTATTTTATTTAGTATTTAAAGACCACTCTTCCTTTTATGCAGGTTAGTACCCTTGAAACCCCTCTGATCAATACTGGAGGGCTTACGACCAACATAAACCCGGTAGCTGCTGTAAATGGGTCTCTGCAGACACGGTTTCAGTGCAAGGGTATTACTGCTCAGGAATGAGACTCCACATTCCAGCTGCTATAAGACTGCTGGAGACTCAAAACCACCCTCACTTAAGCTCTGAGTCAAGGGTACTTCAGTTTCTAGTTTAACCCTTGAGGAATAAAGCCCGAGCCAGTGCACTATGCACAGGGCTCTCAGAGGAAGGCAGAAAGGCTCACCAGGCATTTACTCACTCACAGGCTGAGCGTGCACACAGATTTAAGTGGCATATTAAATGTCTCCAGGAGATTCCGAGCCCTTCAGAACCCACATCCTCACTTGGTTTCTGCTTTAATTTTGTCATTTGCCTCCTGGCCTCTGTGGGCACGGGCTGCTTCATGATTCCTGCCCGCAACATGTTTGTGACGACTCCTCCCATCACTACATATGTCCCCTCTTCACAGCCCTTGAGTACACATCTGCCTTTACTCCTTTCTGCTGGGGCTTTTCCACTGCTGTCAGTTGCTTGCAGAGCCCAGATTTCCTCTGCCTTTTGCCCAGGTCAGCATCCTCACCTCCCTCCAGCAGATCATTACAGTAAGTGACACTGGGTTGTTCCTCTCAAAACTCTTTAAGCTCAGACCTGAAGCAGACAACATAAATTTTGAAACAAAGCTCAGAGTCTTTATACAGTGAGGCATTAAATAATACAGCAGCCTCATGAATTCAGGCAGCATTCATAACTTTGATACAGCTGAAATGTCCAAAGCCTTCACTTTATATTTCCACGCCTTGATGCCGTAGGAAGCTGATGACTCTCTGAGGGCTTTGCTACAGAAGAAAGTTGTATTGCTGAATAACTTAATGTGAATTCCATAAACTGATACAGTTCGACTGGAGTGAGGACTGCACTGACACTGATTTCCATATAAAGTGGCTTATTATAGGTTAGTCAAATGTGGTCCCAACCAAACCAGGAAAAATTGATATTAACTTGTATTGATTGAAATTTAGAGATTAGGTGTAGCAGGTGGCTTTCTCCTGTAGATGGTCTCTGAGCTGTGTGGATGAGGACAGCACAGGGAGCTCCATCTCCAGAGGGATTCTCTGCCATCTCTGCAGTGCCTTGTCCTGTGCTCCAAACATTCATCCTTTCCCTGGTATGTGGCTGTTTGGTTGGTGTAGAGGTGCTCATGCTGTACCCCAACATCTGCCTTTACAGAACTGCAGTGGTTTTACCTTCACCTACACACCCTGATGGGAAAAAGGATTGTACAGAACAGTGTTCAGCTGTTAGGTGGGGGGAGCAGATAAGAAGGTACTCTTTCTCTGATTTCAGTTATTCTTTCATTAATTGCTATCTATCAGCTTCAGATCCTTCAGATTCATTAATACATGTACAAGCTCTAGGCACCACATAAAGCTGTAGGTCTGTGCTGTTAGACAGTCACACAGTATACAAATGAGTTTGCTTCAGTAAAAATCTCTGAGTTGCAATTTTCTATTCTATCTTTTGCTAGAGAAACACCACCTTGGATCTAGGTAGTAGCTAACACAAAGAACAGTGGGTGAGGAGATCCCAATTTGAATGTGTTTCCCTGGTTATTTTAGGGACTTGTTGAGTAACAGTGTGAGGAGAACCCACTCCATTCCCTGTGTGTGTTTGGAGTCTGCGCTGTGATTACTGGTACTTCACAGCCCGTCTGTGAAGCATTCTGCAAAGTTTTCAGACTGAATAAGTCACAGAATTATACACATTTCCATAATTATGCATGTGTATGCTGATGCATTTTTATTAATTGAGTAGGAAATTCCAGTCCTAGTAATAAATCCTAATATGTACAGGCCACACATTAGCTAAGAATGACTTAAAATACATCTCAGGGATGTGCTGTCACCTGGTGTTAACACCTGCAGAAAAGACATTTGTACAAAACAGGAATTGGGAGGACAGATCCATCAAGGCAAGACACGAGGAAGCCCTTTGCCCCAGGAGCAGAGTGGGAACAAATGGAAATAATTATTCTGGAGAGTGAGCAACTGAAATTCCTGTTACAAGGACTGGTTTAGCCATAAGCCAGTGAAGAGATGAAAAACTGCCATCAGAATGAAAAGTGCTAGAAGCAGCAGAAACACATGCAACAGCAAGGTTAGCAATTGGGTAGGAAAAAGGAGAAAAAAACTCTGCAGAATCTTCACTCTCAGCAAAAATTAAAGGCAAACCCCAACAGATTCTGTTTAAAGAAATCGTTTAGAGCGATTTTCTTTACTCCCAAGTTATAGTGTTCATGTTCTCATTCCAGCTGAATAAGGGAGCCTTTTTGCTGATGCAGAACACATCTTACTAGTTCATTTTCAGTACAATGCACAGAGAATTAAGTGCACAATTCCTGGTAACAAGAATGGAGATTGCATACGTCTCTCTCCTTCCTGCACACCACAGAATAAATAACTGGGAGTGTAGGGCAGAGAATGCCAGACACATCACTCTGGCTTTGGTTATCAAGAGTCAGAGGGCTACAGCTAAAATCTACCCTAAAACAGAGGAAATATTTCTCTATAGCAATTCTTCCTATCTACCATTTACAAGAGCAATGACCAGCCTTAATATGCAGCAGCTGAATACAAATCAGGCTGTGAGCTCTGCGCTGTGCAAAGCCATCAGAAATAAATACCCGAATTTTACCTTCTCAGGAAATCATGTCAACATCACCACAGCCAGGTCTTCCTTCCAGTATAATCTCCATCAGGGCACAATTCAACTCTGATGGGCTTTTGTAAATATGGGACTGACCTTCATAAGCATGTGACATGGGCTTCACTGGCTTCAATATCCGCCTGATGTGCCGAGGTGATGAGCTCCCTCTGCTCTCGTTGAGCTCATCAGGACATGACAGTGTGCAGGCTCTGAGCTGGGCCCTAAGCACTCGGTTCAGCATCTGTGAAACAGGCATGACATTGATGCTGGGCTTGGATGGGTCTAAGCCAGAGCAGAAGCAGAGCTACATTCAGTCACACCGGGGGTGGGGCAGGGGAGAAGTGTTTTTTTCTTGCAGCAGAAAGGCAGAAAACCTCTTACTAGAGTAGGTCCAAAGGAGGGCCATGAAGATGTTCTGAGGGCTGGAGCACCTCTCCTATGAAGACAGCTTGAGAGAGTTGGGGTTGCTCAGCCTGGAGAAGAGAAGGCTCTTACAGCAGCTTCCAGTACGTCAAAGGAGTTTATAAAAAGGAGGGAGAGGGATTTTTTTATACCGGCAAACAGTGACAGAACAATGGGGAAGAGTTTTAAACTAAAAGAGGAGGGGTTTAGATTAGATGTTAGGAAGGAATTCTTCCCTGTGAGGGTGGGGAGGCCCTGGCACAGGTTTGCCCAGAGAAGCTGTGGCTGCCCCATCCCTGAAGTGTTCAAAGCCAGTTTGGATGGGGCTTGGAGCAACCTGGTCTGGTGGAAGCTGTCCCTGCCCTTGGCAGGAGGATAGCATTGAGATGATCTGTAAGGCCCCTGCCAAACCAATTAATTTTATGATTCTATGAGTATTGAGAAAATACTTTCTGACAAAACTTCCAACCTGCTTATAAGATTATTATGTCTGTTGGTTTATAGCTTCATCTAATTGAATGTTTTCCTTTCTCAAGGAAAAAGGGGGTGTCTCCCTGACTGGATGGAAGGTGCTGGACCCTTCTCTGGAACTGGGAGTAGCTAGGACAGGGTTTGCTGTCACCTTTAGCATTAAAGCTTTTCCCTCCCTAGAGCAGAGGGGACATGGCCAAACCACGGTTTGAAAATGGCCCAAACTATTCTTTAGCACAGTGTAAGACATAAAAGGTCTGGGAAAGTGCTGCAGTTACAGCTCATGGTCCCCAAACAATGATTGTGAGGCTTCTAGCTGGAACTCTGAGCTCAGTCTGCCCTTTCTGCCCTTTTTTTTAATAAGGAAATCACCAAACCATGGCAGGCAGCCTTTTACCAAGTAACTGAAACAAACACCATCTCTTTGGTTTTGATTGAAGGTGATGGGGATGTTAGATACAACTGGTTTTGTAATCATCAATGTCTCTTCTGAAGAGAAGATTACTGGATTTAAGTACTACAACTCTAGTTTCCAGAACTGGCTAAGAAGAGAGTCTTCCAGTAAATAAACTGGAATAATTAATACTTGAATAGTAGCCTATCATAATCATGGAACAGTTTGAGTTGGAAGAGACCTGTTGAAAGTCTTCCAGTCCAACCCCCCTGCAATGAGCAGGGACATCAATGACATTGGGTTGCTCAGAGCCCTGTCCAACCTGGCCTTAAATGGACCTAAATTTCAATGGACCCACCACCTCTCTGGGAAACCTGTGCCACTGTTTTACCATCCTCATTGTAAAAAACCAACTTCTTTACATCTAATCTAAATTGGCCCTCCTTCAGTGTAAAATAATGGGAGGAGGCTGCTTATGGTGTAGAGGATACACAGCATCATTTCATTCTTTCCCTGTAAAAACAAAACACACCAAGGAACAGAAAGAAAAAATTCAGCAGTGAACATGTTGTATTTCAGGCTCTCATCAAAAGCTGCTGCTGTGGCATGCCCATGTGTTCATACAACGAGGGCACCCTGAGACTCTGCCAGCTACAAATTGTGTTTTGCTTGCAGCTCTGATGAGGAATCATTTTCGTAGCAGAGAAGAGTGGCCCTGCCTGGAGTTCCTGTCTCTGAGCCTCTTCGTGTGTCTATAAATAGCAAATCATCAGCTCACCTCCTCTGAGCTCATCACAGCCTCCCTGCCTTCCCCTCCTGCCTGCTTGTTGAAGCTGTCACCGTGACTCAGATGTCCCCTATCAGATTCCCTGTGCAGGGAGATTCCCCATACATTATATGGCATCCTGAAGCTATTAAGCTCCTTAGGTTTATATCACCTAAGCTGCTTAGGTTTCTATCACCAGCAGTGATATGATGTTGAAGAACCTGACATTTGAAGCAATGTAATTACAATTTAAGGTCTCAGAGCTCCTAAACACTTAAGTTAACAGAGAGGGTCTGCATCATTTTGATGACAACACTGAGTGAAAATGAAGTGTCAAAATCCTAGATGAATGTCATACACAAAATCAAGGACAAACATAGCTATGACCATGGAGGACTGCAGCAGTTCACAGATCCTCCTGCAGAATTCCCTGACATCAGGCATCAATCTATTTCCCTTACATCCAGCCCCCTGCTCAACAAAAATATTATTATTTACACTCTAAAGCAAAATTCTCTGTTATTCTTTGCTTAAGAAATGCACAGATGAAAAAAGAGATTTCTCATTTTAATTGACTTAATTTTCAGAGTTTATTTATAATTGCTGAAATGACTGTAGCTTCAATCTAATATTGCTTTCAACCCCCTGTAATGGCAATTACTCGTGTATTCATCAAAGTACAGGATTGTTTGCACTAGAAATCTCCAGATAACCTGCTTACTCAGTGATGCTAGACATATCTGTCAGGCCCTAATACTTCATTTCCTGAATAAATGTTTCACAGACTCCATACTCTGAATGTGAAAAGAGTAAAATATTCTTTTGATCATTTGTTTGAAATATTTGCTTCATCCTTTGAAAATGAATGTAACCCAGCATGCAGTCAGCAGTGAGACAATTAAGCTGGATAAATTAATATACAGAGATTTAATGACATTTTGTGGTCTTTCAAGTGATGTAAAACCAGAGTTTTATTCTTCTGCTGTATACATCTGACCTCTATCTTGCCAGGTTTAAGAATGAAATGTTGCTGAAGATGCTGCCCAAATATTCCACTTGAGCTGAGTGTGGATGCCAGAGCCAGCACAGATACTCAGCTCCACCCTTGGGGTCCAGGGCAGATATGGAGACTTTAACAGTTTGACTCAATGATTTTAAACGTTTTCCACCCTAAATGATTATGTGATTCTGTTCTATGTACATGCCTAACATTTTACCTACTAATACTGCAGTGAGTCCTGCCCTGCCTGTACCAAGTTGAGAAACAAGAAATTTTGTGATTGAGCCAGAGGAACTGTATCTCATAAAATATAAATCCTAGAGAACTGTATATTTGCTAATATAACCCACCCAGGAAAGCTGTGACATGAATACCTACAAAACAGCAAGGAAGGTGTAATTGCAGGAGCTGTGAGTCTCTCCCTTTTTAGATGGATGTGCACAGTACAGCTGGAGAGCCAGGCTGCTCTTCATGTTGACCCTCATAACTCTCACCTGCTTGGTAAGCAAACACAGTTTGCAGGAAAGAACAGAAACAAGCAGCAATTTAACTTGTGATGTTTTACAATACTTTTAGAAATGCAAAACTGCAGAAAAAACAGAGGTGGAGGTCACCCAGTCTGTGAGAATTGTATTGTGTAGCCTGCTTTTGGAGCTGAAATACATACACTGAGGACAATTTGGCTTCCTACTTCAGGTGTGCATATTTTTAATGAAATATACAAATTGCCAAGCTTAATTATTGATTTATTGTGATGTTTGATAATAGCTTAGCAGAAAAGAGACCAGTAGTTCTCTTGGCACTAATCATGATTTTGTTATTTTCTTCCTTTCTGTTCCCTGACTATTCCCTGTCATTGCCTGCCTTACACCTGTGCTAGAAGCCCTTTGGAGTGAAGACAAGGCACTGGATCTGTTTGTGTGGAGCCCATGTAGGCTCCTTGCCATGACCAGGAGTCTGGGACACTATAATAATTCAAATAATAATATGCAAACAGAATCCAATGTCTTGTATTGAGAACCTGTTGCTGCTCTGCTTTAAAACACCAATAAAAAGGGATTTTCCTTGTGGTGTCACTTATTTTGTTATGTATTTTTATCAAGGGAGCCAGTTGCAACAAGTAGAATCCTGAGCTGCTTAGAGCTTATTTCAAGTTAATTTAAAATAATACGCTCTCTCTCTTGACTCATCCATCTCTACAAAGAAAGCAGCAAGCAATCCAGGACATTCAAAGCACAACAACATTCAGATGTGTCTAGACATAAATAGCAACTTCTAAACCAAGAATTTGCCTCTGGAACCTTTTCAGTAGGTCCTCAAATAGAAAATATTTAAAGGGCGATCATGATAGTATAATTTCTCTTTGTTTGAGGCAAGGATGGAGTGAATGTGTCATAAGGCACTAAGAGAGAACAAGAGGAATCTCAGTGAGACAAAATGAAAGGACTTCATTATAGACAAGACCCTCACTCTGGTTAAATCAATCATAAATCTGTTGACTTCAGTAGCCAAGGATTTAATGACACAGCTTCAACCAAAAACACTTTTTAGCACCGTATTGTACAATCTGAGGCCTCAATTTTATTTTTTTTTCTCTAAGTTTGTACCCCAGAACTGCAGGATCTGGCCATATGCCTGCAGCAGAGCCCCCACTTGAAGCCATGGGACAGCAGGGCTCATCAGGGACGTTCAACAACCCTGTGAGCAATACCCCAAACTTTCAGCATGGGAAAACTCTTTCTAAATGTAAGTATTAGTAAATGATTAGAATTTGAGCTCTAACAAATTGGCGTTTCCACAAATTGACATTAAAAGTGTCCTCAAGAATAGGTGGCACAGAATCCATGAGAGAGATGCACTGACACCACCTGCCAACAGCACCAGCTGTGCCTCTGACCTCTCCCAAGCAGGAAATGTGGGAGACTGAAACTCTTCACATCCCAGATTGCAGGGAAAGACACCAGCAGTGAAAGGAGGGCTCTGGCTTTGCCTCATGGGTTATCAGCCTAGAACAACACACCCCTTATCCCAAACACAAGCTTGAAGCAGATGAATCACAATGAAAATACTTAAAATTTCACTGAAAATACCTAAAATTTAATTTTGCTATTTCTTTATACTGAAGAACAAGTACACAAACAAAACTGGAAACAACAGATGGAGTTCTCCAGCCCAGTCCTTTTCCCACTTAATAAAGGGTATGCTTTGCTACCACTTAATTCAATGGAAAAATTCCTTTAGGTCTCCATGGGAACAGCATTGGGTCTATAATACTTAACTATAAGTAGCAAATTCTATAAGCTTTGGCTGAAACTTTTTAGTGTCCTTTTAAAGATCTTTGTGGATAAAGAACTTCAGGCTCTGGAGTCAATAAAGTCAATGAAGCAGCTTTCACAGGCATCAAAAGTTCACTTTCAAACTTTTCTACCAAATAGTTACAAACACAAAATGGAATTTGGGGGAAGCGAGCACAAAGAAAACACTGTAATAACTAACACAATGACCCTTTCAACAAGGCAGGCGAGCAGCCTTCTTAATGAAATTGGACTTAATGGACGTTTGGACCAGACAGTGAAAGAAAATCTCTCACCACCACATCACAAGGCCAATAATGTGTAAACAGATAATAGCAAGAGCTGTGTGGTTCATAATTAATTCAGAGGAGATGGCATTTCTGCCTTCTTCCCACTTTGGTCAGTCATTGAAGACAATTTGCCTCAGCCTGTGTGAAGTATCATATTTCAGAATGAAATCCTTCAAGTTCCATCATGGTAGCACTAACATGGAGTAATAAAATAACAATATTTACATTTACTGGACATTGCAGTTGTCTGGCAGAATTCTAGACAAACCCCTGAATCCATAATCTTCTAATCATACCCAAATCAATTTCAAATTTGACAGAAATATAAAAAAGCCCAGAAAATATATTAAAAAAATATAGAATAAATAAATGGTGATGATAATGAACAGTGTAATTAAAAATATAATGCTGAGACCGAGCAGTTAAAAGTTCAACAGGGCTTTGCAAACAATGTGAATGTGTTCACTGATTTTTGCAAGCAGAGGTTTATCCAGGATAAAACCTCTGTGGGTCTCAGATGCTTGGGGTGCCCTTTCTCTGACCAACTTGTTCCCTGATGAATATGTACTTAGGGCCCCCTTTATGCCTGAGGTTGTTGCTGTGTCAGGTAGGGCCTCTGCTCAGGCTTCAGGATCCTCCCCAGCTTGGTGGCTCTCAGCTCAGCCCATGGTATGTGTACCAAATTGGCAGCTGTCAAAATTATTCAGCTTAGAAATGCATCAGACACGGCGGCTAATGACACAAACTGAAAAACAAGGGAAGGAACACAAGATCTTTTCAGTTCTAGGGGCTGAGGGTGCATACCCTGTGCTACAGGTGGAGGCTTGTGCAGGGACATCTGCCCACCTTCACCACTAACAGCCCCTACAGCCAAGTCCCTCTTATCAGGGCCATCAAACCATGTCTCACTTATTGCAGTAGTGTGACCCAGCTCTGACACTTGTTTAAGGGCAAAAATAATTTATTTTAGGACCTCACTGAACTCCTAATTGAAACACTGTCATACTGGGATTTTAAAACAAACTTTCTTCTAGTAACATTTGCACCAGCTCAGAAAATCCCACACTACGTGCTTTGACCACATCACGAAAAAGGGTTCATTCTGGATGCTGAAAACATCCCGTTTGAGAGGAGCATGTTTGCTTTCTGGCAGGATACAGCTTTCACCCAGAGCACAGCAGACACAAGCATTGAGAATGGATTCACGCAGTCACGGAGGCTGGATGTTACCATTAGTGGGACAATACCAAATACAGAAGATACCCTGTCTTAAAAATCTTTATTTTCAGAGCAGAAACAGAGGATAATGACAAGAAACCTTTAGGGAATACCACCATTTCTACAGCTTGTAATGCTAATTACAGTCATTATCAGAAAATCTAAAAAGTTCTGCCTATTTTTTGTTCTCTGCTCATGGTGGCTGAGCTATGAGATGAACTCAGGGTGCAGTAACCATGCTAAGAAAAAAATCTCCTCAAATCCTAAAGTCCACTTATTTTCAAACACTACTACCTAAAGTTTCTATAGTAGCTCAAAAAGCCCTCTCCTATGTACATACACACACATAATCCAAGATATATTATTTTCTAAGAGACTCATATCCTTTGAATGCACAGCAAAAGCAGAGCAGCATCCTGTTGATGATGTTTGTTCATTGATTCTACACATTTAATTTTTTTTAGATTTAGCTCCTTTTCCTCTCACCTCTTTCACCATCATTAATATGAAGAGATTTCCAGAGATTACCTGTGAAGGTTCATGTTCAACAAAACTGTCCACTTGCCTGCACTAACACATAATTCTTTGCGGATCTTCAAGTTTTGGATTGGTTTTATCTCAAAAACTTTAATGAAATAAAAAGAATACCTCCTAAATCATTCACTGCTTTGGCTACAAGCTGTTCATATGGCCCAAGGCTGGATCCAAGGGTTTATACCAGTTTACACATCTAAGAAAGTCGGGTGTGTGAGCAGGGTCTGTGATCCATTCTCAGTGTGACAACACAGGACACAAACATTCTGTACTCTGCTGAAGCTCTTCCATTAGAAAGATTGACAAAATCAGGGAGAAGAGGTCAGATAATTGTTTTAATACTTAACAAATTAAACAGAGTGCTGGAGCTGGCACTGCTCACACAAATGCTGCCCACTCCCCCAGAGTCTCTGGTCACTGTTTCCCACTCACAGTCCAACCAGCCACTCACCATGGAGCCCCGTCCAAAGCAGAGGTGGGGAACCTGCCTTGCCAACTCACACATTACAGCAGATTGCCTGCTGATTACACCTTTCCTCTTCCAGAAAACAATTCCAAACAAATAAGGCATAGTATTTGCCTGGGACAGCTTCCACAAACAGTAAAGACCTCAAATAAAAACACAGGGAAGTCTGGCCAGATGAGAAGTCTCTTCCTCTCCTGGTGCATTTATATACATATATATCAAAAGCTATTCTCACAGCCCCTTGACATGTTAAACATGAGGTATTTAACTGTCTACATTATCCTACCTATTTTATTTTGAATATCTCAATGCCACTGTAGTGATCAGGGAATCTTCCTTTTTTCCTGTAAATTTTTTATTAGGTACCTCCTAATCTCTAAATATTTAAAGCTTTATTTGTTTGACACACTGAATTAATTGACTATTAATACAAAACCTCCCACAAAGAAGCTGCAGATATAGTACCTCAAGCTGTGATTTCTTCACTTCTCACAGCCTAAGGCCTCGATTCTTCAATTACACACATTTATCTGTACTCTGGTGAAGAACCCCAATGGGACGACTGACACTAGTGAAGTTAATCACATTTGTGAAGATCCAAGTCCTGTAGTTCTGGCTTGGGACTGCATTTGGATGAGACATCTTTAGGGAACTGAGATCTGAAGAAAGCAGCACGAGCAGTGCAGTGTTTTTGTGAATAACGTTAGTGTGATAAACCTGAAGGCAAAGGTGAAACTTGTACCTGAAATTCAGACTGGGGAAAGCCCAGGAATGGTTCACACCCACAGCCCCAGCAGTGGCTTCCTGACACAAGAACTCTGCAAACCTGCATGCCTCAATCTGTCCACCTGTAAAATCAGGTGAATGACATGGATATGTAGGATAAAAACTCTGGGGTGAATAATTTAAAGACATCTCCACTGTGATTTTCAAATCTTTATATGAACTATTATGAACAGTTTAATATCAATGAATGATAGCCCCATGAGAAGCTATAAATCCAAAACTGTGAACCCTTAAGTCCTTCCTTAATTAATCCCACTGTCCTAGCAAGCTTAGTGCATTACATCTAATACATTAAAAATCAAGCATCCCAGTATGCCATTTAAGAAGGTAACTGTGCCAGTTTATTGTGACTACTGAGTGCTCCTGTGAATCAGTGCACTTGAACCTTTTTGTCTTTGTCATCACTCCTATTCTTTGTAGCACGAAAAGAGAAAGGGCTTTGATCTGTCCCTTACCCACCCTCCCAACCTGTTGTTTCAGCATCCACACACAGCTTCAGGGGAACCTACAGGACTCAGCCCAGGGACCAGATGGTCCCAAAAGGGTAGGGGGAGCAGGGAGCAGTGAGGAACACAGGCCTGAACAGTCAGTACATCTAAACCCACTGGAGATGCTGAACACAGGCATGTGAAGGCTGCAAGAGGAATCTATGACCCTGAGCAGCACCAGTGAGCACTGACAGCTCACACGGGTCAGGCTGAGCAGGACATTGTGTCCTTTACACCATGACCTCTGGCCTGCTTCCTTCTGCCTGGTAATAAATCTGTTTCCTAGCAAGTTTTAGCAGATTTTAACCTATGCTCTACGATTGTTTTTAATGTGTATTGGTGGAGGGCTCACAGAAGTCACCCTCTCCCGACCAGCTCCGGCAGTTCTCTGTGCAGCTGCCCCAGGATCCCACCTCCAGAAACACCAGTTCCTCTACCCCAGTGTCTCCCCACAGGTCCTCAGGGAGCCTGGATTCTCACCATTCCCACATTCCCAGGCAGCTTGCAGAGTCATCAGTGTTAAAGTGGGAAAGCTGGTGAGCAAGGGAATGCTCCTCCCCCAGCCCGGGATACAGCACCTGGCCTTTGTCCAAGGGACAGCAGGACACTTCCCAGCCAGGCTTTACTCAGTGTAGGCTTCAAGTGCTGCCCTCCACAAAGAATGCTCTTGGACACCTCCAGACACACCTGAACAGCACACAGGCAGTGTGCAGTGCTCATCATTAATTAAACCCTCTTCTACTCCCATTTTGTTTCTCACAAATCCACTGCCTCCATCCCAGAGACACAAAAACACGTCATGAGCATCATCAATCTGTAACTGGACCAAACTGGCTGTTCAGTAATAATCAAATTAAGGTGAGTGCTAATGAACAGCAAATCTCAGCTCATGCCCACATCATAGGAACAAAAATGCTGAAAGAGGAGGCAAAAAAAAATTCATCAAAGTTTAGATTAATTCTTAGAACGAGGAAGCTTTTTCATATTATATTTATGAACAAAAAATCTTTGCAGTGATGTTGTTTTAAGCCACAGAGCACCACTTTGCCAGTGTTACTGTAACTTCACTACAACCAAAAGCAAATTGGATCCTTTGGAGTTTCTGTTATTAATCAGACATAGATTGAAAAGTCCTTAAACACAAATTCAGCAACTCAAGGAAAGCAAACTGACTTAATGAGAGCAAAGTTATTACACAGCATTGATGCTTTTTGTGCCTTTGCACACCAATGCTTATCCAAGGCAGAGTAGTTTTACTCCACAAGCTGCTAAAAGAGTCTGGTTTGACAGTATTCTGAGTGCCATTGCTAAACTTGAGTGCTGCTCCAAGAAATCACAGACCTGTACAAGCAGGTGTGAGGCATAAATTTAAATTCTTGTTTCAGTGCATTGAGAAGAACTTGTAGTAATGACTGCTGCAAATAAACAACTTTTTTTTTCCTAGGTGAAATCCACTTCCATTGCTTTTTCAGCACCACTAAGCTGTATTTTGGAATGGGATTTGGAGAGTTTAATACATATGTAATGCTGGCTGCAATTATGACGGAGTTGTTACAATTTTAATACTGGAAGAAAAAAATGGCTTAATTCTTTACTGTAGTCAGCTAGCCTGGTTTACAGAATAAAGTAAGAAATTACCACCACATCAACACTTACAAAAACAAAGCCAAAGTTCTTTAAACTGTCAGTTTAAGAATATGTGGAGCCTCTGTGATACAGACATGAAACCTGAGCACACGGTACACAGTTGAGCTTTAAAGAATAACTCCATTCAATCTGCAGAAATGTTCTCTTCTGTTGGTGATGAATTTTTTCCCTACTCCCTAAGAAAACTAATGGGAAACCTCTTCAATTATTAGAAGATATTCAAAACTATATTACAGTATCACTATGTGAATATAGGACAGATTTAGATGACATTTTCCATGTTGGTAGAATACAGTATTTCAGAAAAATAAAACTTATTAGAATATGTTATCACCAAGGCTGGTCATCCAGGTTATGTTTGCAACTCTGCTGCTGGTTTAAGGTGGGACTTTTAGCAAAATAGTTACATCTGCCTCCCCATTTGTAATTGGCAGCTACCAAAACCTCTCTTCCTCATACAACTGAGGACACACCGAATCAAGTCAAGCTGTGGTGCAGAAGCAAAGACATGCCATGAAGACAGTTGAATTGTGGATTAACTTTTATGTTTGTAAAGTGCAGGGTATCAACAGCATGGACAGAAAATGAGCCCTTGGAAAAAGAGAGTGAGAACAGAATGTCTTGCACTAAGGTTATGTATTTAACAGTTTTACATGAAATATTCATATATAAAAACTTTTTAAGTGCTTTTCTCCAATTTAAAAATCTAAAGAATTCAAAAATAAGGCATTCAATATTTGAAAAAGTACAGATTTACAAAACGTGTATATTCTGTCATGAAAACTCCACACCAACATTATACACTTGGAAAAAAATACAAACAGGATATATTACAAATTTATGTAGCAATAACTTAGTTCTTACCATGCAATAAAAAGGACGTTAATTGAGATACACAAGCTTTTAGCTTTCCCTAAACTGGAGGGCTTAATTTTGTTTGCAAATGAGTTTTTATGCAAATTCATAGAACTGTGGCACTTGAAATTTCTGGTAGCCTTTCTATTGAGAGTTAAATTGTACATAATGATTATGAGGATGGAGAATAACACAGCAGCTGTTACGAATCATTCCAACTTTGTTCGACAATAGCTGAAACTCTTTTCTCATATTCACGTTTGTTCTCCTGGTAAAGTTGTGCTGCCTGACTGTTTGCTGGACTGTTTGGATTGGGTTCATCAAGCAGAGACTGGAAAAAGGGGAAAACATAACGTGAGGCAAACCAACACATTTACATCAGGAAAAAACCAACTTACTTTCAAGTCAAATGTGTTTCAGAGGCAGACACAACTCAGAATGGCCCAGATGAAAGAAACCTAGTTAAACTCATGGTTAGGCATCCCTAATTATATTATTGAACTTCAAATTATACCCTGCCTAAGCATCAGTGCTGCACACACTTGTAGCTTCACAAACCAAACAGAGACAGTTTGTGCTAGTCAGCACTATGGAGCTAACTGACTATTTGGTAATTACATTATTACTGTCATTCAGGACTAAAGAGGGGCTTAAGATGTCTCTCACTGTTGAAAAATTAGAAAAATCCCACAGAAGCAAAGGAATTGTGCATTTCCATTGTGCCAGGCCATTTTTACTTATTCCAAGCAGAGTGTTTCAGCAATATTGTCCCTTTGAGGGCTTCACAGTAAAGTTAAATGTTTCAAACACAAGGCAAATTTCTCCATCTGATATCTGATCTTGAATAAAAACAGTTAAAAATGACACGAAGCAGTAACTGCTTTCCTGGGCAAAAACATATAATGGCACTTTTGTAGCTCAGAATTAGTAATTACGTAGCATCTTTGCCTTTATTTGATCTAAAAAGTAGCTCATAAGGATTTGAAGTTCCCCTAGATACAGATACCTGGCTACCCCCATCACTGAGCTGTGAATTCTGGAATAGAGACCAACAATAATACAATTATTTGGTAAAACAGATGCAAAGTTACCTGAATTGAAGTTAAAATAGATGAAACATCATATGTTGGACTCCAGCGATTCTGAAGAATATCTAAACATATGCTGCCATCTGCATACACTGTAAACACAACACAGACATCACTCAGAAACTGTCAGATTTATGGCACTGTTCAAGGCAGAGTTATTGCTCCAATTCAGTCTGTGCTTAGATTAATGCTTTAGGAAAGAGGACAGCAGTTTGTCTCACCATCTTCTGTGGCTTGACACATACTTTGAGGATTTATTATTGAAATTAACAGAACACCTAAGAAGGAAAGAAGGAAGGTTTTAAGATTATGGCACTAGCAGAGGAACAGGCAGCCTCGGTGTGCTGCTCCTCCAGTGTGACTGACCCATACTGTCCCAGGGGAGAGGCCCCCCAGAGAGCAGCAAGGCCTCCCCTGCAGGAGTGGAACCACTCACAGCCACCACACCCTGCACAGGGGCAGCTCCTGCCCCATTTTCACACACCCTGCACTCACTATGAGAGGCACCAAGGCAGACAGTAGAAAATATGGAAAAGTGCCTGAAATCCTACTTCTGTCTGGATACCTGTCAGTTTTAATGGAGTTCACATGAACCTGAGACTCACTGCTCAAACTTCTGCACCTTTGTCTTCCAGTTTGTTCCCAACAAATTACAAACCTCATGGCAGAGACAAACTGGCCTGCACAAATATGTGAGGCATAATTTCTACAAAGGATCAGCAGGCAGAGTTTTTTTCTGCATGTGTGTACTCAGCAAAACCTATCAATGCTGGGGGAGGAAGCACAGTGCACTCTCACAGCTGCCCTCATCACTGAGCTTGGGTCAGACACCTCCTCTATGAGCAGCCCCATTTTCTTCCCTGTGCTAGTCCTGGTTGGCACAGAGCACCAGACAAAAGCAGAGATGTGGGTGAAACCTCACCTGGCAGGAGTAAGCAACACTTGGCTCCATCAGCTCCCTGCAGCTCATGATGGGGCTGCACAGACACGGCTGCTGTTAAATGGAAGGGGCAGGAATCTGCAGCCAGAACTGCCTCTCTAAACCTAAGTGCAGCTGCTGCTGAAAATACTCACAGCCTTTGCTACTGAGGCTACATATTGATTAGTAAGAGGCAGATAGCTGCTTCTTAATAGCATCATAACTCTTAATTTTTCATCAAGCAGTTGCTGTCCTAGACATCTACTTAGGGGATAGAAATGAAGAGAGACTAAGCATTCTGGAGCTTCAGAGAATGAATGACCACACGGTAATATTTAATGAGTATTACAGCTAAATAAAGATGGTTTACTCACCATTTGGATGGAACATTTTTGATAAAAACCTAACAGTTGGAGGCTTATTTGGATATTCTTCAGAAAATTCTATTACTAGTTTAAAAGTACCTGTCCAAACAAAGATAAATACAATCAGATAACAAACAACAAAAGAACATATCCAGGTACAAAGACAACAAAATCATTTATGTGCTCCACGATCAGTATTGCTCCTCACCATTATATAAACAACACTGAATCTGATTGCTTTTCATATATTTCAAGTGATAAACTATGGAACTACTGCTTAGAGTAATAAACCCAGCAGCAGAGGTTGAGTAGGAGCTTGGAGACTCACTGTATACATGGCAAAGGCAACCATATCCAACATTATCCCCCTTTTCCATGACCCAGCATGCTGGGTCCATGGACTTGGGTGACTTTAAGGTGTTTCATTAAGAAGGCACTGTGGTGCCAGCAAAGAAACACTGGAATTTCATTATCAGCAATCTCAGTCTTTGGAGCTCACAACTGATTCACTGAAAACCTTTGCCATGGATCAGTGAATAATTTACTGTAACTCCTCCAACCCAACACAGAGGAAAACCCATCTGCTGCCAATTACTGCAATAATACTATAATTATTAAACTCATTATTCCTCATATGCTTAAGGGAGGTTCATTACACACTAGCTTTCATGTTTATGTACAAATTTGGAATTCCCTCAACTTCACTGAGTTCTATATTGAGAACACCTCAAGGTTTTTCCCCTGTTCATTAGGAGAACAGTGATGAATCAAATATGTCGAAAATATGAAGTGAGAAAAGCTCTTGTTGAGCTCAGCTACAGAGATGTGCAAACACACCTGGCAGTTTCAGACCAATAACCTAAAAGCTCTTGTGTGTATATGTGAAAAAGCCTTGATAGAAGCATTGCTTCATAGCTTTCTAACCAGCCATGAGTCAGCATGACAAGACACTGCTTAGATCAAGATATGTATTTTTATAGCCAACAAACCTCCTTCATTTACTTGGTTTGTTTCAAATTATACACAGATAACATCTATTATTTTTCAAAAGCAGAACAATGTTAGTACTGCAAACATTTATTGGAATGACAAAGGATACAAAAATTAGCAACTTACCATCTTCAAAAGGTGTCCCTTCAGGCCTGAAAGGTTTTAAAAAAAACCTCCAGTTAAAAGGGGTCATTACCTACTTCCATACAGGCACAATAAATGTGTATCTTCTTTCTCATCCTCCCCAAGATATAGGTAGAAGCAATAATTTAAATGCTTAGAGAAGCATCCATAGGCACCCTCTGAGAGCTTTGTTGTATTTAAGACACTTCCCATAGTCACTCTGCTGTTTGGGATATCTACTTCATCATCATCCCAAACAATATATATGCCTTTAGGTGACTAGATTGGAACAAACAAGCAGATTATTAGCAAGCACACTTCAGATTTATGAAAGGATACTAAGCCACCTCCTCTTCCACAGGATACAGAATGTAATTTCCCAGACAGATCCTGTACCTTGTCCTACTAGGGTTCAATCCAATCACTAATACATCTGGATTTAATGGCTGAGAACATGTGGCACTCATGTACTTTAAAGAGGAATCCTGCTTTTTCATAAGACAGTATAATCTATTTATTAAACCACATGCAAGCTTTATTCAACAAAAAAGCTGAAGAAATTTAAAATTTAATTTTCTTCCTTCCTAACCATTCTCCATTATCTGTGAAAAGAGATTTTTACCATAACACTTTACAATTTTTTTTTAAGTTTACTGACTTTACATATACGAAACAAGAGAATAACTGTAAAAACAAACATCGGGTTGTTATATTTAGCCCTCTGATACCAAATTTCATAGTGAGCAAAACCACTTACCCAAATATAACTGCATTCCATTGCATTATATTATTCTCAGATGGTGCACCACTGACACCCACAGGAGGGTCTTCTTGCAATCTAGGAATTACAAACATGGAACGACAAGTCATAAATATGAAATACTTCCACCTGCAGATATAATTTACCAGTAGTACCCACATTTTGTAAATATTTCCTCATTCCAGATCAGAAAATACACAAAGCTTTACATGCAGATTATCAACGCACTGAGAGACAGACCTACAAGGCAACGCACATCAAGATTTTCTCATGTTTTACACCAAGACACATGGGCACAACAGGTCTGAGTAAGCCTTCAGGGAGCCAAGGATTAACTGGAAGAATAACTTATAGCCCCACGGACAGCTGGGATTTATGGTGCTACACTGTGAACTCTGAGAGAGCAATTCCTGCTGGCTGCCACAGTGAAGAAGAGAACAAGCTGCAGCTGTAACCAAGAGCTGAAATGCAGGCAGGGACACACACACAGAGCACTCTTGCTGGGACTCAAGGCAAGCGACCATGAGCAGAGCTTTTCCTGCATGCCCAGATCCATGTGTGAGAAGTGGCTAAATTTGGTATAAGCCTATTTTGACTGACAAGCTAATTGCTTCAAAAGGGAGCAAAGGGGAAACCTGTGTGCTGCTCCTTCCTCTTACCAGTCCCATAAATGTGTTTATCTCTAAAGCAATCATGGGAACGTTTTAAATTATTTTTAGTTCCTTAATCCTTGGACTAGGGAAAAGCATGTTAGTTACTGAAAGCTTCACAAACTTGAACCAGAAATATGTACTGCAGCCAAAGGGCAGGATCCAAATGCCCCCCTCTGCCCAGCACTGGATCCATATCAAGGATCACAAGACCCTGAAGAATGCACACCAGCGGGCCCCAATCAATCCACCTGATCAAAGCCCCTCAGTGACAGCTCCTACTCCTCTCACCTGTTTTGCCTCCAGAGTCATGCAAGAATAAGGGAAGTGCAGTGACTGCCCCTCTCACAAACACCTCTTGAGTGTTACCATGGGGTTTGATAGTATCACAGCACACTTATAAACAAGTCACTACAAAAAAGCTCTGCAGACCAAGGGACAAATTCTAACTAGATGCCATGTGCAAATGCAGATTTATTGAGAGCTGTCAGCAGCACAGCCAGGCAATCCTCGCTGCCCTTGCACTGCCTCAGCCTGGGGTAACACCACGTGTTGTCCAAGGATGCTGAGCAGTGGTGCTGCCCTACAGAGCAGCCCAGAAGCTGCTCAGAGCCCCTTTGAACTCCGTGTTTACATCCCTGCTCTTCGAGCCCACACAGCCCAGACAGCTGAGTATCAACAGCATAAACCACCTACTATTTTGGTCAGGGAAAGCAGGAACAGGATTTCTTCCTACGTGACAGCCAGGCTGCAGGCCAGCACCAGTGCCTGAGCATTAGCCTGACAAATGCATCTGGGAGATGACTTTGGTTTTTAGACCAACTTCAAAGCACATGTGCACCCTACTTGTCACAGGGTCTACCTACAGAAAGGACCTGGCAAGGACTGCAAATAGGACTAATCCTGAAAGTCCTGAACAGCAGGGAAAATGTGGTATTAGCACTCCCTTTTTATCAGTAAAATAAATAAATAACCTTTTTTTTTTTCTTTTGGTTTGCTCAAACAAATTAGAGGGGGGTAAGAAATCTGCTGAACTGCTCCTGACAATCACAGTATGCAAAAGCAGTTTATATTTAATGAAGTGAATCAGTTCACAGCACACCATCTATTATTTCAGTATGAAGTACAAGTAACATAAGAAACAAACAACTCACAGCACAAAAGAGCAGAGTAAAACAAAAACTGACACGAAAAAGTTACATAAGCTTTGAAATATCAAAGTTGCAATATATATGACAAGTAGATCTGATTTACTTTGTCTACTTGGTTATATTTTTCCACAGCTTTAGAGTCTTCTCTCCAGCCTTAACTTGAAAATTATTAAACCAGTCCTTGCAGGAATATAAAGGCATAAACTCCACATCTGACTGCAATCTTGAAAAATTATTTAGTCAGCCTGAAAAAAAATGACTGGGTCATCTGTGTAACCAAATACAATAAAAAGTCTGAATATCCTGTTTTGATTTGAACGGGAATCAAGCAACACCCACTTAACAAACACCAACACTCACACAACAGCAGGGGAGGGCTCCACTTCCCAAAAACCTCCTACTGCTTCTAGATTCACGAATCAGGCTTTTGTCGCTGTTGCTTTACGTGGAGCCACGTTAAGCAACTACAATAGACGTCAAGTGTTTACTGATGTGTTCTCAGGGGCTGGTAGAACATAGCTATGCTAAAAAAAGAGACACTATAAAAGCTGACTCACCTCCAACTACTCCTGAGCGACCCAGTCTGGAGAACTCTTACTGTAAATCTTACAAGGGATCCCCCCACCCTTTCCCACATTCTGTTCTAGGTGTGTTTACGTGTCAGACTGGAAATAATTTATTCCAGAGTCAGTGGTTCAGTCATTAACATTTAAAAGAGCGCAACTAATAACTGCTCCTTTAGCAGCTCTCATATATTACACAAGATTCCTCATGACTGCAAACTTTAAACACAGTATCGTGCATAAAAACATTAAAGGGCATCTTGGTTCTTATTACACAGAAACCAAGCGTTCGTTGATTCTACGTCCTTCGTTTTCAGGTGCCTATCACAAAAAACTTATTTTCAGAGAGACCTTCTGACCCAACAAGCTCGGAACACTTTGAATGCTGCCTGAGCAGTTCCGAGGCTGGAGCCTGCGGGTACCGGGCGCCCTCGGTGGGTGCGGGCCGGGCCGCACGGCCCCCGGCCCCGGCACGGCCCCGGCAGCGCCCGCATCCCACCCGACATCCCGGCGCCCGTGACCCCGCGGGCACTCCCGCTTCGCAGCCACCGCTCCAACATCTATCCTCAGACGCCCCCAGCCGTCGGCGCCCGGGCGAGGCGGCTCGAACAAAGCCGGCGCTGCCCGGCGGGACCCCGCGCTCCCCCGGCGGCGCCCCCGCTCCCCCCGGCACCGCCGCTCCCCGCGGGCCGCGCCCCT
>VZUI01070257.1:0-21983 GCA_013401135.1 Cettia cetti
CCAGAGCTTGCTGCCACCACCCCTCCCGTCCTGCTGCCTCTCCAGAGCTTGCTGCCACCACCCCTCCCGTCCTGCTGCCTCTCCAGAGCTTGCTGCCACCACGCCAGCCCCGGGATGCGGCTGTGCCCCGCTGGCAGCTCCCACACACAGCCCAGGCTCGGCACCGGCGCTTCCTCCTTGGCTAAGGATAAAGCGCGGGGGCTGAGGCTGGTTGGAGACACCCTGCCCGGAGCCCGGCCCCCTGCACACACCCGCTATCCAGGCACACCTGCAGACGAGCTGTCGCTCTGCGTTAAGGTCACTCGGTGCTCCCGACTGTCCCGGCCCCGCCTGGCCCATCCTGCGGGAGCAGCTGCCGTGCCCACGCTGCACGGAGCCCCGGCTGCCGCACCCGCGAGTAGCCAGGGCTGCGGGGCCGCCACGGAGCTTTCCATGGGTTTGGAGAAAGGTTTCCAAGCCGAACCGCCCGCAGGGAGCTGCTGATCGAGATACAAGATAAACCCTTTGCTTTTCTTCCCTCCAGGGCTGCTCTAGCAGATTAGATCAAGGTCAAACGTGACCATTTCTCTTCCAGCAGCTGCGGGTTGGTCGCTTGGGCAGAGCAGGAGGGGTTTGGGCAGCTGGGGAGGGTCCTGTGGGGCCACGATCACCCCACGGGCCTTGCAGGTGGCCGAACCACTGTTGGAATTGAGATCAGGGTGGAAAGGACCTTACCAAGGCCCACCTGCAAACATGGAAAGCCACTGCAATCCTTCCCTAAGGACGGGGGTGCTCAGCTCTGCTTCCCAAATGCAGGAATGAGTGGGCAGGGGGCTGTGGGGGAGGAGCAGGGTCTGGCAGCCCGGGGAGGTGCTGGAGCACAACGCGGGTTTGGTGATTAATCAGGAGCTGAGATCGACAATCAATTCTCTTTCTGATAATGCAGAATAAGCCCTTATCGATCCCGGGTGCCAGGGCTCTGTGCCTCCCCCTCCCCTGCTCCATCCTGGTGTGTTCCGCCCTCTCCGCTTCCCTGGAATGCGCATTTGCCCTT
Organism: Cettia cetti; assembly: GCA_013401135.1. Taxonomy (NCBI): domain Eukaryota; kingdom Metazoa; phylum Chordata; class Aves; order Passeriformes; family Sylviidae; genus Cettia; species Cettia cetti. The sequence goes on from VZUI01070257.1 coordinate 1,034, forward strand.
TACAAACTGCGGCATGTTTAGTGTCTCATTAAGGAGTCGCTTTACAGAGTGTTTTATTTCATGCTTTGTTAAGGACAGAATCCAGTAAATGCATCCTGGCAAAGGATCTAATAAGGAATTAGTCAGCTTTCCGAAAGCATAAAATATGGTTTAAAGGCACAATCCATTAAGAAGTAGGGTTCACATGACAAATAACCCGGGGATCCAGGGTTGGCGTTTTTGGGAATGTGTCGGCTTTAAGGACCTGGGATCCTTGGATGTGCTGCTGCGAGCGGTCCCAGCATGTCCCAGCACATCCCAGCGTGTCCCAGCACATCCCAGCATGTCCCAGAGTGTCCTAGCAGCCAGTGAGCCCCCTCCCCTCCCAGGGCTGTGCTTCCCCCTCTCTGTCTGAGACCCCCATCTCCTCCCACCATGGACAAAACGTTTTGCTGCAGAGCCCTGGAGCTGTTACCTGGGCCATGGGAGAGGAGCCACCCACAGCTCCTCCCGAGCCTGGGATGGGAGAGGAAGAGAAGAGCCCATGAAAGCCCTGCAAAACTTCTCAGGGAAGGAGAGCTGCCACTGCCATGGCCCTGGGGACATTTCCCCCCCATCAGCCCTTGGCAGGGTGCCCATGGAGGCCAAGATCAGCCCAGGATGGGATGGAGAGGGAAGCAGAGACTCCGAGAAACAAGCAGAGGGTGTGGAAGCTCCTGCTCTGCCCCCCAGAAGTGTGGGGACACTGAGGCATCCAACCTTCCTCGGGGGAGATTATTCAGAGCTGACACGAGCTGATGGTTGCAGATGATGTGTGTGAAATGTCTCCTAATGCGCTCAGGGAATCGGGGATGGATTTGCTGAACCACTTGCTAATTAAGGAATTAATGTTTTAACTTGTGGCAAACAGCAGCAGAGGCCAGGAAGCCCTCGGGGGCTGGGACAGGTTTGCTGGTGGTGGCAGCAGGGTGCAGTGGCTTGGGGCAGGCACAGCTCTGTCCCTGGCTGTCCCAGGGGCAAAGGACCAGCCCAAGCACCAGCAGAGGGTCCAAGGACTCTCCAGGACCCAGGAGCAGTGCAGGCACTGCCAGAGTTTTGGCAGCTGTATCCTTCAGGCTAATTCACCAGATTTTGCCTTTCCCTGTTGTGCTCCTTATCTTGGTTCTTGCCAGAAACTGCTTCTATTTTCCAGAAGATGGAGCAAAGTCAGTTTTCAGCGCTGCTCAGTCCCTCTGCACAGGCTGCTTGTGCCCTCCCTCGGGCCCCCTGGGCAGTGTCACCCAGCAGTGTCCCTGTGTTTCAGAATTCACATACAAAAGCTCCATTTTCCCCTCCCTTTTCATTCCAGTCCTACCGTCACCATCAGAATTTGAAACAGGAAACAAAACGTAACCCAAGAGTTGTGCTTTTGTTTAAAGCACCTGCGACACCGAGGTGAGCCGAGGTTTATCTGGAGTCTGCTCGGGAGGGACACCCTGACTACTGCTCCAAGCCCCCATCCCATGGAGAGCTGCTGCTGTGGTGGCCACACGTCCTGGCTGCCACCACGGGAGTGTCACGGCAGCTCGAGGTGCTTTAGGGATCATTTGGTGCCTTCGTGTGCAGCCACAAAGGGAGCACGAGCCCGGGCAGCCCAGCCCAGCAGTGGGGCTGGGGGATTGCAGCCCCCCAATGCCCACAGAGGGACAGGGACCCTCTGTTCCAGGGGCTCCAAACCCCCCAGGGGACATGAGGGGGCTGGAATTACGCTCTTTAAGTACCGTGCATTAAGTGCTTTCCCTGGCAACTGCTGTTTCCATGGAAAACGTTGACTCTTGGAGATCTTTGCAGCGTCTCGCGGAGCTCACGGCGAATTCCAGCCCATGGATCACAGCTCAGCCACCCCATGGCCGTGGATAAATCTGTATTTATGCAATTTCCCCCTGGCCAGAGCAGCCCTGGGCGGCTTTGGTCACTCTCTCTTTCCTGCCCACCCCTGTTCCCAACAAATTTTGGGTTGGCCTTGCCCAGCACGCCGGTGCCTGAGGGGGCTGTGCCAAGGCGGGTGCGCTGTGCTGTGGGGGCCGGTTGTTCCTTCTTTGGGAAGTGGTGGGTGTTCCTGCAGCCACAGCTTCCCAGGGGGCTGATTTCACACCAGCAGCACCGCTCTAATTTGGTGCCCAGCTTTGCCCAGTTCCCACTTTTCCCTGTTTTTTGCAGACAGCGGATCGGGGGCAGCGCTGCTGCCGGCCAGCCCGGACCCTCCGGCCGCGGATGAGCTGGAGAAGGCGGAGCTGGGGCACGGCACGGCTTGGACTGGTGGAGCTGAGGATTTGGGGCGTGCCGTGGGTTCCGGGCCTGCAGCTGGGCAGCTCGGGCAGGGCACTGCCCTCAACCTCCTGCCGACCCCGGAGGATGGTGCTGCAGCAGCAGAGGAGACCACGCCGCTCCTGCCCACGGCCACCGCTGCCCCCAGACCTGATGCCAAACAAACTTCCCCTGTTAAGAAAAAGCCACCGACTCTAAAGCAAGTGAATATGGGAAGGAAGCACCCAAGGCTGAAGCCCACCTCGGCAGGGCCCCCCGGGACTGCCTCCCCAGCCAGCCCACGGAGCTCCAGGCTCCCCACGGCCGCCCCAGGGCTGCGGGTGCCAGCAGAGGATGCAGAGAGGAGCCCCCCTAAGCTGCCCTGGGGGGACCAGGCCACCACCAGCCACCCCACGCTGCAGATCTCCCCTTCCACGCTGCCCCCAGCACTGCCCCGGCCCTTCCCAGACGGCAGGGGGGATGCGGGAGAGGCTCCCACCGCGGCTCCTCCTGCCGGCACTGCCGTTCTCCCAACAAACAGCGCCGAGAGGGACGCGCACGGCTCTGCCTCAGAGGACAGCCAGGAAACCACCACGTCCACCATCATCACCACCACTGTCACCACCACGGAGCCCAGCCCGGGTGAGCTGAGCTGAGCTGAGCAGGGGCACGGGGCCACGGCACTGGTGGGGAGCATGGCTGTGTTTGGGCAGCGCCCCCCAAAATCAGGCCACCACCCAGGTGTGGGGGGCTGCCTAAAATCTTTTGTTCTTCATGTGCTTTATGATTGGAGGGATGAGACATTTGTCCAATGAGGAAAGGCTGGGAGAGCTGGGAAGGCTTCAGGGAGGGCTTAGAGCTCCTTCCAGTTCCTAAGAGGGCTTCAAGAGAGCTGGAGGGGGAATAGAGCATCAGGAGAAGGGGGAATGGCTTCCCACTGCCAGAGGGCAGGGTTAGATGGGATACTGGGAAGAAATTCTTCATTGTAAGGGTGGTGAGGCCCTGGCAGAGGCTGCCCAGAGAAGCTGTGGCTGCTCCTGGATCCCTGGAAGTGTCCAAGGCCAGGTTGGACAGAGTTTGGAGAAACCTGGGATGGGGGAAGGTGTCCCTGCCCATGGCGGGGTTTGGGCTTTAATGCCCCTTCCAGCCCAAACCACTCTGGGATTCTGTGACTCCATGGGATCACTGATGGCTCAGGGACTCGTGTGCTGGGTTTTGGGGTGTGGGAGGGCAGTGCCCTCGGCGTGACCCCTCTGTGTGTCCCCTCAGTGCTCTGCAGCATGAGCTTCCACGACCCCGAGGGCTACATCGACTCCACGGATTACCCCCCGCTGCCCCTGCACGGGTACCTGCAGTGCACCTACAACGTCACCGTCTACACCGGCTACGGCGTGGAGCTGCAGGTGAGCCCTGCCCCGGGGGGATCCCCACAGCCACACCCGCTGCTGGGTGCTCAGCCAGCCTTGGGCACCCCTGCCCTGGGTATCTTTGCTTGATAGGATACCCCTTTCCAGGGAAAAAATAGATTTTTTTTCTGAAGGCCTTGTAATAAATGAACTCTGTGAGGGAGCTGGAACATCCTGAATGTCAGCCATGATCAAACTCTTTAAATGTCACGCGATTAATTTAACCGGGAGGAGCTGGCAGCGGGTTGTTAAAAAGGCACTTGGTGGGAAGGGGCCTCCAGCCCCCTGATTTCTGCACCCCCCCATTTGCTGGGGGTGGTTTGGGTGGCTCTGAGGGTGCAGGAAGCCCAGGAGGGCAGCCCAGGTTCCTTCTCTGGCTGGTGCAGGTGCTCAGCAAATGCCCACCCATCAGAGCAGAGGGTCTCACCCAAACTGATTTGCACCACTGCCCCATCAGCTGCCCCCCAAAATGAGCATCCCTCAGCCTGGTGAGGCTGCAAGCAGGGCAGGGGCCTCTGCAGATTCCAAACCCTCTCCAGGTCAAACCAGCCCAGGGTCTCCATGCTCCCTGCAATCTTTTCTTCGTGTGTTTGCTTCGTGTCACCATTTGCATCCAATGAAAATGCCTTCACTTTGAGTTTGTGGAATTAAAAGTGTGCATTAAAAGGAGCAGGAGTTCCAGCAGGGTTGTCCCTGCTGTCCCCCTGGTGGGCACAGGCAGGGGCTGGACCCCAGTGGCTGCCAGCACTGCTGAGGAGGTTGCCTTGGGAGCAGCAGTGGTGCAGGGTGAGCACTGGAGAGCCTGAGCAGCTCAGCCACTTTTCCATGGTGGTGGAAAAGCAACTGGACACAGCAACTGTCTCCTCAGATCCACAGGGTGCTAAAGACAGGCTGCTCTGCTGTAAATTCGCCTCTGTCCATAATCCATCAGGTGACACCACTCCTGACCTCACTCCGTTGCGAGCTGAGGTTTTAATGGAGCATAAAATTGGCCTCTCCACCCCCCCAAGCTTTGCATTTCGCTTTGCTGATGCTTCGGAGCGTTTCAGACAAATTAAATCACAACAGCAGGTCGGTGCTGGTGGAGCACGGCCCCAGCTGCAGCTGGCAGTGCCCTGTGCTGCAGCACCGTGGCCTCGGGGCTGGGAGGTGAATTCCAAAGGGAAGGTGTTGGATAACCTGGGCTGCGGGATGTGGGGCCCCATCGGAGGGGTTTGGGTTTGATTCCCAGCCCCTGTAGTGGGGAGGTGCTGCCTCTTACGCTGGGAATCTCATTAAAGGCATCTGCAGGAGCAAAGAGAAGCCCCTGGGACAGGACCCCCTGCATGGGCACTCCCCTCTCCCTGCAGGGGCTGTGGGACAGCCTGGCGGTGGCAGGAACACCTGTGGCATTCCAGCCCTGCCCAAAACTGCTCCTGCAGGCACTGGGAGCCATGCAGGGGGACACAGGGACTTCCTTTGGAACCAGATCCTCACTCACTGCAGGGGAAATCTGCCTTTGGGGAGGAGTGGACACAAAGCCTGGCATGGTCCTGGGAAAGGCTGGGAGCTGTGTGAGAGCTCGGGGTCCCTGCTCAGCTCACTGCCCCTCCCTGCACCCCTCACATCACTCCAGGGAGAGCTGTGTCCCTCCCTGCACCCCTCACATCACTCCAGGGAGAGCTGTGTCCCTCCCTGCACCCCTCACATCATTCCAGGGAGAGCTGTGTCCCTGCCTGTGCCACGGAGCAGCCAGCTCTCCGAATGCTTCGCGAAATTACATTTATTTTTAAAATTCCTGAATCTTCTTGGCAGGAAATAGAATTTCCCTAAAGAGGTTTTCCAGTGGGTGAGCGAGGCTGGCAGCCTGACTCCAGGATCCCTCCTGCCTTCCCCAGGCTCTGGAGGAGCTGCTGTGGGTGCAGGCAGTGATTGAAGTCAGAGCCCGTGCTCCCGGCCCCTGGCAGGAGCTCGCACAGATGGTTCCTCTCGCGGGGCTGACGCTCCCTGGCGTGGGGCCACGGCAGCGTCTGCACCCGCTGCATCCTCCAGGCTCCTCTGGGAATGCCAGCCTGCTGCTGGCACAGGGAATGGCACCTGTGCTGACACGCTGCTCCCCTGGCTTTACGGAGGGGAGGCTGATGGTGGAACAGAGTGTGTGTGTCCCGTGACACCCAGCACCGATCCTTCCCAGCACAGCTTCCTCCCTTCCCCAGAGCTCTGCCTGCTCCAGCTGCTCCCCTGCATCCCCTTCCCAGCCCCCTGGAGTGATTTGGCTCTCTGTCATGTGCCTGGTGCCACCAGCACTGGAGGGACCCAGCTGGGGAACAGGTTTGGCTTCGAGCGATTGCAGAACAAAATCTGTTAGAAACACCTTGGAAAAATCTTTACAGGGATCCAGACCCAGCTGGAGAAGCAAAGTTCTGTCCCAGTGGGAGCTGGGGGAAAATTTTGGCGTTGTATGGAGCCCACTTGGATCCCTGGACTCCCAATAAATTGCCCAAATAACACTTAATTCATCCCATTTATTAATAATCAGATCTGAGCCATCCCACCAGCCACAGTGTGTGCTGGCCATGCTGGGGAGGCACATTTTTGGGACAATACCTGGAAAAGAAGAAATGAGCCAGGGCAGGCTGAGGGTCAGAGTTGCATGTGGCCTGTGCTCCAGATAATGCTTTTCCCTGCCAGGACCCAGCTGGAAAAATAAGGCAAAATCAGCTCCTCTTGGATTGAAACACAGGCTGGGGTGAACTCAGGCATGCCCTGAACCAGCCTGGAGATGTTAATCCAGCTTTGCAGCGAGGAAAGGGCTTTTCCAGGGATTTTCCTCCAGGAACAGGCTTAGGACGCTGAGGGTGGCTCCGTGCAGTGCCCTTGGAGCAGGGCACATCCCAGCCCTGTGTGCCAGGGGTGGGTGGGCACGGCGGTGACAACAGCCACAGATCCCTCCAGTCACAACATCGTCGGGAGCGCTCCCAATCACGGCTGGGCTGGTGCTAAATATAGAGCCCCGGGCCTCACACACTCAGGGAAACAAACGGTCTGATGAGCATCTTTCTGCTGAAATATGAGCCCATTTATTAAGCTAAATGGACGTGAAATGTAAATGTGAGGTTACTGCTCAGCTATTTCCAAATAATAATTAAAGCCTTTTTGGAACCACTCATTAGATGCACTTGCTGTGTGGCTCCCCAAGCGCTCCCCGGCTGGGTGAGGGATCCTGGGGAGGTTTCCTGGTGCACGGGGTGGGTGGTGAGCAGCAAGCCCTGAGGAGGGCCCTGGTTTTGTTGCGGCACAGCGATGCTCTGCGGGTCTGTGTGACAGGGCCGGGGTGTGGCCCCGCAGCTCACAGGTCTCTGCTGCCCCCAGGTGAAGAGCGTGAACCTGTCGGACGGGGAGGTGCTGTCCATCCGTGGCGTGGACGGCGATGCCCTGGTGGTCTTGGCCAACCAGACCCTTCTGGTGGAAGGCCAGGTGATCCGCAGCCCCACCAACACCATCTCCGTCTACTTCCGCACCTTCCAGGACGACGTGGTGGGGACCTTCCAGCTCCACTACCAGGGTGGGTGTGTCCCCAGCGTGGGTAGGGGGGTTTGGGGTCAGCCCCACTTGGCTGCAGGGTCAAACCAGTGGGCTGTGCCCCCACAGACCCCCACGCTCCTGTTTCACCACCTGCCTGTGCTCAGAGCATGGGCTGGGGCGGGTCGAGGAGTTGTGCCCAGGGTTCAGTGTGCCCCATGTCCCCAACCCTGGTGCTGGCTGTGCCTCTCACACCCGCCTTGCCCCGTTTCTGTCCCCGTGCAGCAGCTCCTCCTGCACACACTCACACTGCCGGTCTATTTTTTACCTTGAAGAGCTTTAAAAAATAAATGAGTTCCAGCAAAATTATTTTTAAAATAGAAACTGGGTCTGGGCAAGAGCAGTAACAGGTGGGGAAGCAGCGGCAGCAGGGGGGTTGGTGGTGTCTGTGTGACACGTGGGCACATCCAGCACGTCCCCAGGGGGTGGCTGGGAGCAGCTGAGCCCTGAGCTCCCAACGTGTTCCTGTTCCAGTGTTTATGCTGAGCTGCAACTTCCCACGGAGACCTGACTTTGGGGACGTGACGGTGATGGACCTGCACTCGGGGGGCATTGCTCACTTCCACTGTCACCTGGGCTACGAGCTGCAGGGCCCCCGCATGCTCACCTGCATCAATGCATCCCGGCCACACTGGAGCAGCCCCGAGCCCATCTGCTCAGGTACCTGCACATCCCAGCCCCGGGGGTGGAAAACTGGGCTCTGCTGGGGAAACAGGAGTCCCTTTCTTTGCCCCATGTGGTCCTGGGAGGGAGGTGAGAGCAGTGCCCAGCCCTGCACAGAGCATGGCCTGAGGTGCCACAGGTGGCCAGGCAGTGACAGCAGAATCTGTCCCCTCATTAGGCAGCAAAAGGAAAGTAAATTAAGATTTTATGTGAGTATAAATACATTTGTGAGTATAAACATGCACAGACAGAGCAAAGCAGAGGTTTGTGCACTGGGGACTCTGAGGAGAGCTGGGCAGAGGGGAGCACAAATGCCCCTGTCCCCGTGCCCATCCCAGGGGGGCTGTGCTCTGTGTTGCAGCTCCCTGTGGAGGGACAGTGCACAATGCCACCATCGGCCGCGTGCTGTCCCCCAGCTACAGCGGGAACCAGTCTGGCAGCATGTACTGTGTCTGGGCCATCGGGGCCCCCCCGGGCCAGAAGCTGCACCTGCACTTTGAGAAGCTCCTGCTGACCGAGAAGGACAGGTGAGGCTCCAGGAGCTGTTTCCTCACAGCCCTGGGACTGCAGAGAGCTTCCAGGGGGCTCCTGCTGTGTGAGGTGGGGAGCAGGACACTACTGGGCACTAAATATAGAAAAAATGGAATTATCTGGGTTGGGAAAGCCCTCTGAAATTGCTGAGTTCAACTGTCCCTCAGCAGTGCTAAGGCCACCACTAAACCACATCTCCACACTTACATGGCTGTTAAACCCCTCCGGGGATGGGAACTCCACCACTGCCCCTGGCAGCCTGTTTAAATACTTCTCAGCCCTTTTGGGGAAGAAATTTTCCCTGATATCCAGTCTAAACCTTCCCTGACACAAACCATTTCCTCTCGTCCTATCCCTTGTTCCCTGGGAGCAGAGCATGGCCCTCCCCGGGCTGTCCCCTCCTGTCAGGGAGTTCTGCAGAGCCACTGAGCCTCCTTTTCTCCATGCTGAGCCCCTTTCCCAGCTCCTGGTGCTCCAGCCCCTTCCCCAACCCTGCTCCCTTCCCTGGACACGCTCCACGTCTGTCCTGGAGAGAAGGGCTCGGGATGTACCAAAATCTCGGAGCTCCCAGCGTGTCCCAGCTGCTGCCGCCGTGTCGGGGCGGGCTCAGGGGCGCTGTCCCGTGTGCCATGGCCCGTGTCCCCGCAGGATGGTGGTGTACAGCGGCGACACCAACCGCTCGGCCGTGCTCTACGACTCGCTGCGCGCCGACAGCGTCCCCTTCGAGGGCGTCATCAGCGACGGCTCCTCCATCAGGATCGACTTCCTCGCCGAGGAGCCCGCCGCCGCCACGGCCTTCAACATCCGCTTCGAAGGTGCTGTGTGCCCCTGCTGGGACGCCGGGGCTCGGGCAGGACGCCCAGCCCCTGCGGCTGCGGGAGGGGTTGTGGCTGTCCCCGGCTGGCGCCCCTCTGTAGCTGCCGTTGTCATTGGAGTGGATCCCAGGCTCCCTGCGGGCCTGGGCAGGCTCAGGAACACGCGGCAGTCCCAGGGTGGGTGGGCTGGCATGCCCCCAGCTTGGGAGACACAGTGCCTGGCAGTGCCCTGAGCACAGCCCTAGTGCTGATCCACCGTGGCAGGGGGGCTTGCTTCGCTCTGCGTGGCTCAGAACAGGTAAATTGTTAATCCTAATTGCCTGTAAAACACTCCGTGGAAGAGGCCACCCGTGCAGGTGGGGGTGCAGGGCTCAGGGGACAGCAGCGGGGCCTGGGGGTCACCCAGGGGAGCTCCGTGTCCCTGCAGCTAACAGGGATCTCTTCCAGCCTTTGAGCGGGGCCACTGCTACGAGCCCTACATCCAGAACGGGAACTTCACCACCTCCGACCCCACCTACAACCTGGGCACCACGGTGGAGTTCACCTGCGACCCCGGGCACTCCCTGGAGCAGGGCCCCGCCGTCATCGAGTGCATCAACATGAGGGACCCCTACTGGAACGACACGGAGCCGCTGTGCCGAGGTCAGTCCCACCCCGGGGCAGTGCTGGCTGTGGGGTGAGCGCCCCTGGGCCCCCCCCCGAGCCCTGCCTACCCCTTGTCCCCACAGCCACGTGTGGAGGGGAGCTGAGTGCCGTGGCCGGGGTGATCCTGTCCCCCAACTGGCCGGAGCCCTACACGGAGGGGGAGGATTGCATCTGGAGGATCCATGTGGGCGAGGAGAAGAGGCTTTTCCTGGACATCCAGCTGTGAGTGGCCCACGAGCTCAGTGTCTGGCTCTGCCCCAGCAGTGCTGGCCCCATTTTGCTGCAGCATCCTGCACCCCTTATCTCCATCACAGAATCCCAGCACAGTTTGGGTGGGAGGGAGCTTAAAGCTGATCTCCCATGGGCAGGGACACCTTCCACTATCCCAGGTTCTTCCAACCTGGCCTTGGACGCTTCCAGTGATGGGGCACCCTGTGCTAGGGCCTCGCCACTCACAGGGAGGAGCCTTGCCATGTCCTGTTCTTCTTCTCAGAGCTTCCATAATCCCCTTTGATGCACTTGGCCCCCTGGGCCGGACTGAGTGGTGCTCCCTGAGTTCAGAGCACCATGACACGATCCATTGCAGCAGTTAATTGCTGCTCCTGTGCCTCTGGAATTCTCCACAGGGAGCGGTGCCACAGCAGCACAAGGCCATGTGCTACTGGGGTGGCACCCAGCAGGTCAGGAACTGGGTCATGTGGGGTTAGGAGAGCCTGGAGGCATCCGTGAGATGGAAACAGCTCAGCCTTTGGGCTGAATGGGAAATAGAGGCACTAAGGGAGCAGAGCAACCCAGCAAGACCAGGCTGAACATGCTGGGGTCAGAGGGGAATGGGATCCAACGCCAGGCTGAGAGCTCTTGGCATGGTAATGCTGCTGCTGCAGCAGGAGACTCCTTTGATGCTATTTTGGGTTTTCAAGAGGAGGACATGTTTCAAGTAGAGGCTTAGAGTCATAAAGATTTTAAAGCTCCCCATAAAATCCCAAGTGGGAGCTCCCAGCACACCTCTCCCAGCTCTGTGGGTGCTGGGGCTGAGCAGAACCGGAGGCCCAAGTGATTTGAAGTCATCAGGCATAAATGTCACAGAGAAAATCGTGTTTGACAGAAAGCAGAGATTTACTACAAATGTCAGCTTGCCGTGGGGATTAGCTGGGCTCCCTCCAGGAACATTCCTAATAAAACGTTCGGGGATCAGCTCAGGCATGGCCTGTGCGCCTGGGAGCATCCTGGTCCTCTCCTCTGGCCCTCTCACCCCAGGGAAGGGGAGGGGGGTTGTCCCTGCCGCAGTCCCTCCTGTGCCGCCCGGCGGCAGGGCACTCCCAGCCCTGGGGAGCCTTGCTGTGGCGCGGACACGGCGGGACAGCGAGGGGGGAGGGGTGTCATTGCCCACCCTTGGGGTCGATGGGCTCCATCACCCTCGCTGCCGGCCCCCGGCACCCAGAGAAGCCTCCCGACACCCGGGCTGTGCCTCCCCGGGTCTGTGCATCCATCCCCGCCCTTGGCCTTGGGGCGGAGGGGCAGAGCAGCGCGGCCCCCGGTCCCCTTCGGCTCCAGGGCAGCCGCATTCCCGGCGTGGACAGAGGCTGCAGCCATCCCTGCCCGGCGTCCCCGGCCGTCCCCGCCATCCGCGGGCCGCCACTGCGCTCTGGTGGCCGCGGGGACAAGCGCGGCTCCGCCGGGACCGGCCCTTCCAAGCGCGGGGTCCCGGGAGCCGCTGGCACCGAACCCCCCGCAGGGAGGTGACCCGGGGAGAGGTCACCTGGCCGCCCTCGAGCCCCGCGCTGCTGTGTCCTGCCTGGGCTCCCGGCACACGCTGCTCTCTAACCAAACTCTCCTCTCAGCCTGAACATCACCAACAGCGACATCCTCACCATCTACGACGGGGACGAGCTCTCTGCCCGCATCCTGGGGCAGTACGTGGGCAGCAGCGGCCCCCAGAAGCTCTACTCCTCCAGCCCCGACCTCACCATCCAGTTCCACTCGGACCCTGCTGGGCTCATCTTTGGGAAGGGACAAGGATTCATCATGAACTACATAGGTACGGGGAGCAGGTGTGAGGATGTGGCACGCAGCCAGCCCAGATGCCCAGCTGCAGGGTCTGGAAGCAGGGAGAGCCCCTGGGGCATCAGCACCCCTTCACATCCCACCCTGAACCTGCTGCAGAACCCCCAGCCCAGTCTCTGGGTCAGGGTTTCTGGGCTGTCCCTCTGTCTCCCCTCCTTCAGGCTGGCAGCAAGGTCCCTGTTAGCCCTGGTGTGGCCCAGAAGGAAAGAAATTGCTGGAAACAGGGATGCAGGATCCCCCCACACCCTGTCAGGCATGAGCTGATGGCAGGGGTGGTCCCTGGGTGGGCTCTGGAGATGGATGTTCCCATCCCTTTGCTCAGACTGCACCTGGGGACATCTGGTCCATTGTCCTTCGGGGCAGCTGTGCCTGCCAGGCTGGGGCTGTGGGTGCCCAGGGCAGGGACAAAGACTGGGAAGGGCATTCCATCCCCACGGCTGCCTGTGGCCTCTGGCTGCCTCTGCCCCACCCTGCTTCCCTGCCAGGCTCCTTCCAGGCGCGTTTTCCTTGAACTGCTGACAGCCCTGGCTACGAAAAGCAGAGTGAGCTGCAATGCAGAGCACCAGGGAGGCTGCAGGGCCCTCCTCGGTGCTCTGCAGCACACGGGGCTGGGGAGGGAGGACACAACCCCTCACCTGAGCAAACCAGCCTGGGGGAAGCAGGGAACAAATCCTCCCGTGAGCAAAGCAGTGCTGTGACCGTGGGCTGGCACCTCTCCTGGACCCACAGCTGGAGCTGAGCCTGGTTATCCTGACCCCAGCACAGACACTGCCCCATTTTCACCAGCCCAGCCCTCTGCCTGCCTGTGGGGTCAGGGCTGGGGAGGCTTCAAAGAGCCCCTGTCCCCTGCTGCTGCCCTTTCCCTATGCCCAGGGGATGCTGCTTGCAGCCCAGCTGTGCCGTTTGTGGGGCTGGGGAGCTGTGGGGAGGGGCAGGCCCCTGGGAAGAGCCCTGTGCCCAGCTGGGGTGGCTCTGGGGAGGGCAGTGCCACGGGTCCTGCTCGGTGGGTGACAGCCAGAATCCCTTTTGGCTGCAGAGGTGTCCCGCAACGACTCCTGCTCTGACCTGCCCGAGATCCAGAACGGCTGGAAGACCACGTCACACACAGAGCTGGTGAGAGGGGCCAAGATCACCTACCAGTGTGACCCGGGCTATGACATCGTGGGCAGTGACACCCTCACCTGCCAGTGGGACCTCAGCTGGAGCAGCGACCCTCCTTTCTGTGAAAAGAGTAAGTGCCACACAGGAAGGTGCTGCTGTCCCTGTCCCATACCCTGCGACAGCACTGGTTCCACTCTGAGGGGCTCTGAGGGGCTCCCAGCTCTGAGGGGTTCCCAGATCTGAGGGGCTCCCAGCTCTGAGGGGCTCCCAGCTCTGAGAAGCTCCCAGCTCTGAGAAGCTCCCAGCTCTGAGAGGCTCCCAGCTCTGAGGGGCTCCCAGCTCTGAGGGGCTCCCCAGTCTGAGAGGCTCCCAGCTCTGAGGGGCTCCCAGCTCTGAGAGGCTCCCAGCTCTGAGAGGCTCCCAGCTCTGAGGGGCTCCCCAGTCTGAGAGGCTCCCAGCTCTGAGGGGCTCCCCAGTCTGAGGGCTCCCAGGGGCTCCCAGGGGCTCCCAGCTCAGGCCTCCTCTCTCCCCAGTCATGTACTGCACGGACCCGGGGGAGGTGGAGCACTCCACCCGCCTCATCTCGGACCCGGTGCTGCTGGTGGGCACCACCATCCAGTACACCTGCAACCCCGGCTTCGTGCTGGAGGGCAGCTCCCTGCTCACCTGCTACAGCCGCGAGACCGGCACCCCCATCTGGACATCGCGGCTCCCGCACTGTGTCTGTGAGTCCGGGTGCTCCCCCAGCTCCCCCAGCTCCCTCCTGCTCCCCCAGCTCCCCCAGCTCCCTCCTGCTCCCTCCTGCTCCCCCAGCTCCCTCCTGCTCCCCCAGCTCCCTCCTGCTCCCTCCTGCTCCCTCCTGCTCCCCCAGCTCCCTCCTGCTCCCTCCTGCTCCCTCCTGCTCCCCCAGCTCCCTCCTGCTCCCCCAGCTCTCCCAGCTCCCTCCTGCTCCCCCAGCTCCTCTCTGGGGGTCCTGGGCAGCACTTTCCTGCAGCCAGGACCCTGCCCAGCTCTGGGGAGTGGTGCAGATCCTTGAGCTGCCTGGAAGCAGAGTGGGGTGAGAGTTTGGGTGTTTCCTCACTGCCCTCAGGCTCCTTCTCTCCCTTGGCAGCCCAAGCCCTGGGCTCACCCTGGATGTGTTTCACTCCCTTTCAGCTGAGGAGTCGCTGGCCTGTGATAACCCAGGACTGCCAGAAAACGGGTACCAAATTCTTTACAAGCGCCTCTACCTGCCAGGAGAGTCCCTGACCTTCATGTGCTATGAGGGCTTTGAACTCATGGGGGAGGTGACCATCAAATGCATCCTGGGCCAGCCATCCCACTGGAGCGGCCCCCTGCCCATCTGCAAAGGTAACAGGGAAGGGGATGGGGGGACAAGGGGACAGCCAGCACCTCTGTCCCCACCCTGGAACACCCCAGGGACCTTGGGCTGGCTGCATCCCCAGCTGGGAGCTGACCTCAGCTGAGACCTGGAGCTTCTCTGGATCTGGGCCCTGCTCAGCCCAGCCTGCTCTGTCCTGGCCACAAGAGCTTATTAAAAACTGGGAGTTTGTGGTGTGGTTTGGGACCAAATGGGGCAGGAGATCCCAGGTTTGGGTTTCCCAGCAGGCAACAGTTGCCAGCACCAGTCAAACCCAGCTACAGACCAGTAACTCTTCGTTTCTCTTCCAGTGAACCAAGACAGCTTTGAACATGCTCTGGAAGGTGAGTGACGTGGGTTTCCTGCATGCACAGGTTCCTGGTGGAGCCTGGGAGGAGTGGGAGAGGCAGAGAGGGGATCACATGGCTCCTGCAAATGCCAACATAATAGATCTTGTCCTTCCAGTAGCAGAAGCTGCTGCAGAGACGTCGCTCGAGGGGGGAAACATGGCCCTGGCCATCTTCATCCCGGTGCTGATCATCTCCCTGCTGCTGGGAGGAGCGTACATCTATCTCACCAGGTGGGGCTGCAGGGGGCTGGCACAGAGCTGGGGGCTCTGCCGGGGCCGCCTCAGCATGGCCCTCGCCTGCCACACGCCCCGGGCATGGTGCTGGGAGCGCTCTGGGAGGAGCTGGGAGGAGCTGGGAGGAGGGGATGCGGTTCTGGGCTCAGCCCCTGCAGCCGTGACTCCGCCTCTCCCCGCAGGTGTCGGTACTACTCCAGCCTCCGCCTGCCCCTCATGTACTCGCACCCCTACAGCCAGATCACGGTAGAAACGGAGTTTGACAACCCGATCTATGAGACAGGGGTGAGTCCTGCTGTGCCTGTCCCTGCTAGGGACACTCCTGGGGGGCTTGGCTGGTGGGCAGCCACGGGATGAGTCCAGCCAGGCTCTGCGGGAGCACTGGGCAACGGGGCATGAGTCCATCCGTGTGGGCTGGGAGGCACGGGGGGCTGAGGGGTCCTGGCTGCCAGGGCATCACTCCGCTGGGAACAAAACAACACCCAGGATCTCTCTTGCTGCCTGGGAATGGGGAGATGATCCTGAAGTGCAGCTGCTGCCCTCAACTGGCTTTTCCTTGCTTGCAGGAAACACGAGAATACGAGGTTTCGATATAAGGACAGCGGTAAGAGAGTCTCCAGCAGCGAACTTAATGTGCTCTCATAGAACTTCCTCAGTAACTAATCCAGAGACCACGTGGAGTTTGGTTGGACCCCCGGACCTGCTGTTGTCTTTCCTTTTGCCTCTCTATTGAAGATTTTACTGTTTTCTTCACTGTATTTATTCTATTTAAACTGCGATAGGTGTGCTGCCCAGCCCTGGGCACAGGCAGCAGCGGGAGCCGGGGCAGAGCTGGGTCCTGGTGAGGCCAGGGGGGCACGGGGGCACTGCTGTGTCCCCCTCCATGGCAGAATGTCCCCCTCCGTGGCAGAATGTCCCCCTCCATGGCAGAACGTCCCCCTCCGTGGCGGAGCGTCCCTCGGCACTGCCCGCACGGACGCAGGGGGATTTTTGCCGTTCCGATGTTGTTAAAAATTAAAGATGTCTCCATTGCAAGAGCCTGCGGTTGATTGCTGGGAGCCGAGGTAGCGCAGGGTCCCCCCGCAGGGTCCCATCCCGCAGCTCCCGGCTCCCAAAGTGGGACCCTGCCCCGGGGGGCTCGGGGGGCGCTGGTGCAGGGACCGTCCTCGCTGCAGGGCTCGGGAGAGCAGCCCGCCAGGGAGCAGGGACAGCCCGGCACACACCAGGTACGTGCTGCTTTCTTTTCCTGCTTTGCTTTGGATGTGGAGAGGCAGCGAGCCAGGAGGAGATGCTCTGTGGAGAAGCACCAAGCAGTGCCACCCAGCCCGGGCCCAGCACAGCCGGGAGCCGCCCTGGAGCGAGCAGAGCTCCCAGCTGGCGCCTCTCCGCTCTCTGCCTGTTGTTCCTCTCCAGCGGAACGCCCTGCCAGGAACACCCCGAGCCGGCACGGCCGGAGGTGGCTCTTTGCCCCCCGGCAGCATCTCAGGGTAAGCAGCAGGGGCTGGGCTCCCTGGCTCCCGTGCTGCGCTGCCCACCCCGCACCTCCCGGCTCCACGCCTGGCTGCGCCCCCTGCGTGAAGGTGGAGGCGTTTGGATGAAGAGGCAGGTGGGATGTGTGGATGCTTCAGCACAGGAGCTCTGTGGGAAGCAGAACAGGCAGAATCGGCCCCTCAGTCCCACCCTTGCCATGCCTTGCACTCCTTCACCCCTGCCAGAGCCACACAGTGGTGGGGACACGGACCCCAAAGGGCCACCCTGTCCCTGCTGTACCCCAGGCAGCCCCTGGGGAGGGCAGCGGAGCCACTGCCACATCCTCGGCTGCTGGCGTCCTTCTTTTGTCCTTGTAGAACAATCGCAAGCTTGGGAGGCTGGGTGAGCTCGGGGTGGTTGGTGCAGCTCTGCGGTGTACAGCGGGGATTTAGGGGTTTTCCTTTCAAAACAACGAATGTGTGTTTGTAATTTGTAACGGTTAAAAAAAAAAAAAAAAAAAAGAAAAGAGAAAAAATATGAGAAAAAAAATTGTGCCAAAAAAAATGTACGAAGCATTTCATTTCCCTTCATACATGTCTGTTTTTATAAGAACAATGTGAAAATTGCTGGGATTAAATATTTTTGAACATGATAAAGTAGTTCCGTGGGAAGCTCTAGCGTTCAGTATAACCTCGATAACACTTGCTGTGTATTTTTCCATGTCTGAAATCAATTTGCAGAGACTCCGGCCATGCAGGGCAGGGTGAGGCCCAGGCATGCTGCATGCCCTGCTGTGGGATGGGGGCCCAATGCCACTGCCTTGGCTCTGGGTGCCAGGTCCTGCCCTGGTGCAGCCTCACAGTGCCCCCTGTTCCCGTGGATGGAGGCATCTGAGCCTTGCTGGGACATGAGGTGACCTGGCATGGCCCTGGGGACATCTCCCCTCTGCGGGTCCCCCCACAGGAGCCAGTGCTGGCTCCCCCTGTGAACTCAGCATTGCCCCTTCCCGTGCCAGCCCAGCCAGGTGATGTCTCACAGGGTGGGTGGGGGTCTGGGTGCTGCCCCGAGGCACTGGGAGCCCACTGGAGACCCTTGGCCATGTCACAGGGGACACACAGAAAGTTTTGGGGAGCCCCGGAAGCCTCATGGGGGTCTGTGGGGACCCATCCTGCCTGTGCCCTGCCCACCCATCGGCTGCCCAACAACCTGTGGCTGTCACCTGGCAGCTCCTATGGGAGCTGGGGCAGGGCAGCTCCCCAAAACTACAGGGGACAAGAGGGGGCTGCCTCACCTGCCCCTGGTATGGCTCCACAACGGCTGTGTCCCACACGGAGCAGGCAGGCACAGCTTGGGAGGATCCCAGGGAAAAGCCCCCCCCGTTCCCTTGGAGCCTCTCCGGGCTGAGCTGCTCCGGTGGGGGCAGAACCGAGCCCCCACGAGGCTTTCCTGCAGCATCGGGTGTGGGCAGGGCAAGGTGCTGCGGGGGGACACCCTGAGCACAGCCCCGCCTGACAGCGTGGTGGCAGCACGGTGACTGTCGCCTCACAAGGAGCAGCGCCACCGGGACACCCCAGCTGGAGCAGCATTCCCTGATGCCAGCAGGGCCAGGTGCCCCTGGCAGCGGGGAGGGAGGGCCATGCTCAGCCCACACCACACCACACCCGGGGAAATGCCCGGCCGAGGAAACCCGGAGCTTCCCATCCGTCCCTGCCCCTCTGCACCCAAAACAACGCAACACCGCTGTCCTCCCCAGAAGGGCTTTTAACCAAGGTTACGCCGTGACATCGATAATGGCTTTGCTCAGCAGCTGCCAGGCTAATGCACAGGGGCGAGGGAGCCAAGGCTCTGATGAAGAGCATTCCTGGGGGAGGGAGCTTGGGTTATTTTTGGACAGAGATTGCAAGAGAATTAAATGAAGAGGAAGGGAAAAAAAAAAAAGCCCTTGATGCTGCCGTTCCTCCTCGGTGACGTAAAGCCGGAGCCAATCTCTGGCCTCAGGCGTTGTGCTGCAGATGGAGCTTTGTCTGGGCTCAGCAGCCGCGGCCACAACGGCCTCCCCCTGCCTGGGGCCGGGCAGGGGGCACAGCGGGGCAGCCACACGGCTCAGGGACCCCGAGGTCAGCGATGGAGCAGCAGAGACCCCTTAATTCCTGGCAAGCTGCATTGGAGGCTGGTGAGGCAACAGCATCCCTGCCCAGCCAGGACAGGCACAGCATCCCTGCCCAGCCAGGACAGGCACAGCATCGCTGCCAGGACAGGCACAGCATCCCTGCCCTGCCCAGGACAGGCACAGCATCCCTGCCCAGGACAGGCACAGCATCCCTGCCCAGCCAGGACAGGCACAGCATCCCTGCCAGGACAGGCACAGCATCCCTGCCCTGCCAGGACAGGCACAGCACCCGTGCCCAGCCAGGACAGGCACAGCACCCGTGCCCAGCCCAGAAGGCAGGGAAAAGCCCTGGGATGCACTTGGCACAGCTCTGGCAGCAACACCCTGGCAGGAGCCCAGTCTGTGGGCAGCCTCCTGGCTCCAGTGGTTCCTTCTCCCTTTTCCTGAGATGTCCTCCTGGGGCAGACACTGCCAGTGTCCTCCCCTCAGCTGTTGCCAAAATTGTGCTTGTGTTCTGCCAGGGCTGGGATTTCCTGGAATGTTTGGGCTGGAGCTGGGACAGTGCTCCTGGAGGGGCCCTCCCTGTGCTGAGGAATCACAGAGTCATGGAATCATTGGTTTGGATTGGAAAGGACCTTTAAAGTGCATCTTGTTCCAACCCCCTGCCATGGGCAGGGACACCTTCCACTGTCCCAGGTTGCTCCACGCCCCATCCAACCCGGCCTTGAACACTTCCAGGGATGGAGCAGCCACAGCTTCTCTGGGCACCCTGTGCCAGGCCCTCACCACCCTCCCAGGGAAGAATTTCTTTTCAAAATGCCATCTAAACTTAGTTTCAAGCCTGTCCTCCTTGTCCCATCACTCCATGCCCTCATCCAAAGTCCCTCTCCAGCTCTCTTGGAGCCCTTGCAGGAAAGCCAGGCTGATCTGCCTGAAGGGAAGAGAAGGGTGTTGAGCTGGGGACCAGGGGCCGGTCCAGAGCAGCAGAGAGCTCAGAAGGCAGAGGCAGGGGAGAAAGGAGGGGAGAGCCCAGAGATGCGGAGCCTGTGACAGAAGGAAGCACTGTCTGCCAGGAGCAGGAGCTGTGCCTGAGGCTGGGGGGTCTGGGAAGGAGCAGAGTGGAAAAAACTCCCATTCCTTTCACCCTGCAACACACAACACTGCCAGGGCACTCCAGCAGCACTCCGGGCTGGGAATGTGCTGATGGGGAGCAGCAGGAGCAGGCAGGAGGCAAAAAGTGTGCCAGGATGGAAAACAAAGCACATTTTAGGAATGCCAGGGATGAAGCTGCTCAGAGGAAGCACACGCACACCTGAGAGGCTGTGCAGGACAGCCCTGCTTCCACTCCAGAGCCCAGCCTGAGCAGTGCCAGGGGAGGATGCGTGGGCAAGGGATGGCAAAATCTGCAAACCAAGGCAGGGCTTTCCTTGTGCCAGGAGCGGTGACACGTGTCCCACAGGGCTCCACGTGGCACTGCCACAGGGCAGGGCAGGGCAGCACCACCGGGACTCTGCCTGGAGCCGGGATCTGCCTGCGGGCAGCTCAGCTCAGCCCCTCACCCGGCACCCGGGCGGGGGAGGAGGGAGGGCCGGAGCATCCCCTGGGGCTCCCGGCACTGACAGCATTGGCTTAGGGAAACAGGAAAAGGGTTAGGGAGGAAAAAGGCAACCAGGAAGAGTCACAACAGTTTCTCCACTAGCACTTAAGAGTTGTAAAGGGACTCTCCAACCTGGGAACAGTCTCTCCCCATCCCTGGCGCCGCAGCACACCCTCACATCCCTCGCTGAGGCATTCCCTGGCTGCCTGCACCGTGGGCATTGCCTCGCTGGGAGCTCCTGTCCCCTGCATGCCAGATGCATTTATTCTCGGAGATAAGCAACCCCTGCAGCCCGAGGGCTGCAGCACAAGGGGCCGGAATCCCCGGAGCCAGTACTCCCTGAATCCCTGTGTTCCGGCATCCCTGGAGCCAGAATCCTGCACATCCCAACTGCTGCATCCCTGACAGCCCGTCCCCATTCCCTTGGCAGCTGCATCCTTGCGCGCTCCCACCCCTGGGACCAGCATCCCCAGACTGCTGCAGCCCCCAGCGCCTGAATCCTTGGAGCCACCGTCCCTGCGCGTCCCGCCGCACCCCCGGTGCCCCCGCACCTCCCGCGGCGCCGCCACCCAACCCCCGCGTCCCCGGGGCCGCGTCCCCGCATCCCGGGGCTGCCCTCGGCCGGGATGGGCGCTCCCTCGGGGACCACCGGCGCCTCCATCCCCGGGACCCCTCCCGAGTGCCGCAACCCCGCGGCTCCCCCGCCCCTCCGGGCCCCTCCCGGCAGCGCGGGGCGGGAGCGCGGGGCGGGGGGGGGCGCGGCGCGGGGCGGGCGCGGG